>JAVYIG010004956.1:0-147759 GCA_035222895.1 Strongylocentrotus droebachiensis
GCTTATTCAGGCTGGGCTTTCGGAAGAGCGGGTTGGGGGCTCAGGGGGCTTGAGCATTTTTCATCTTGAACCCCATGCCGTTAGACACTTCAGTATCATGCACTTGTATACATTCGTTTTGTCCCATTTATGCAATCAAAATGAGCATCGTTAATGGCAAACGATTATCATTTAATCCAAAGATAATCCAATTAGATATAATTAAAATTAATTTCATTGATTTATATCTTCGAAAAGAGCTGTATTCCTCTTTAAATTTGAGAGGCTGATTAAATCATTAACAATAATTGATCACATCGCTGTTTCTATCTGTCGATGTACTCAATATAACAAACTGAACGCCACCGTATTCGATTCCTGCATGTTTGGAGTTGGGGCGAAGCCTTTTTATCATTCCAAAGTACTTTGTTAGGTAAAATGAAATACTTTAGATTCAGATGATTTCATTTCTCAAAGTGTACTGTTATTTTGTCAAATGTCTTAATTTCAGATTGTAATATGTTTGGATTGCGTCTATAAACACGGGTCCTAAATGATACCCCTCGCTGGGGCCGACACCGCCGCCGCCCCTGCTCACCTAGTGGGCCATCTCTCATCACGACACACTAACGAAGCCTTCCTGTTGAACTAGCGGCAAGCTTTCTTCTACTCCCAACTCCTAACTTACCCCCTTTTCCAATGGATAACATTTACAAACCACCCACGAATAGGCAACCCGATATTTATGAGTGAAGATTGAAATGCTATAATATTAATTTAAGCTTACCTTTCCTTCATCTCACGGGTTTATTTCATTCCTTTTCCTTTCATTTTTCTCTTGGTCGGTACGCTCCGAATCATGCATCGGTTTTTCCTATCGCACGGTAACGCTTCTGTGACGGTGCGTTTTTCGCGCGGCAATTCCGCCCAACATGTAACCGCATCCCGGCTCGAGGCCCGATATGGAAACAAAAATTAGATCAAGCGAGCAACGTAAAAGCAGATACATGTTGTGCCCCGTCATTTAATTTTGGGAGTCTTATGCTGTCTGTTAGGGGGGAATACGTGGTATTGTGTTTATAGAAAGTAATTATATCGGGTGATGAGTGCTATATGTTTGTGGCTGACATTTATCTTGGTTGGTAAACTGTTTTTACAGCGCTGGCGGAAGAATGATACATCAGTTCCATGAAGTTCTCCACCCTTGGGCTAGTAATAAGAGCCCCCTCCCCCTCTCCCTCCCCCTACCTCCTACCACTACCCCTATATATATATCTCTCTCTCTTTTTCTCTATTAATTCTACAATTAATCAATGTATGTGTACTACAATGTTACGCAATTTTAAATCCCTCTTCTCTACGCAGTGAATTTGTAATGTTTGATATTTTTGCTGAGATTTAAAATAAAGGGGGGGGGGGTCATATAACTGCTTTCTTTCATACGATTTTAATAGAATAGTGCATTCAAGAAGTCTTGGTCAGACAAAGAAAAGGTACAAACATTAATTATCGATTTTGACGATAAAACAAGCGTATAAGAACCATGACGGCTATGCAACAATTTAAATAGTGTCCAAGGTTTGGTACAAAATTATCTTTATTTAATTTGGACCATTTCCCGTTTGTTCATATTACAGATAATTTCATGGACTTTAATTAAATCTTCAAGATATTTTATTGACACATGTCAGATCGTGATAAAATTCTACCATTATAGCTCGCATAGAAAGTTATAGGTCTTCAAATTATTTCGTTAACTGATATACAATGGTACCAGTGAAACAAGATGAGTAATTCTTTGATAATACGATTAAAATATAACTTTGCGTATCGTTTTAAAAGCGATGGCTTGCATTTCATTTTCCCCAAAAAGGATAAAAGTGGATTTTCTCCTTTCAACTTTGCACAAAACACAGTGTTTACAAAACCTCCCATGATGATCATGCCAATGTAGAAATGCATGTAATCGAATAGTGTTTTTGGACTGTCGATAAAACGAAGATGACATATAACTATATCCATTACAATCCTTTTTTTCTTTGATATGAAAGGAAAACATCAGCATTTATGTCATGATTATGAAATTGTCGATCTAATTGGTACAAAATAGTATTACAATGACAAATAAAAAGAAAAAAACGGCTTTCGGCTAGGCAGATCATTCGTCTTTCCCTCAACATTGTTAGATTTCGAAGAAAAAAAGATTGCATGTTATTATGCCATCGAAATCACCTAAAAATTCAAAACTTACAGAGAATTATGACCTATGAATAATAGGTCAAAGGTTACACACATCTTGACCTCAACATTTTCGACCCTTCGCGTCATCCCACTCTCATTTTCGAAGGTATTCCCCGTCTGAGCACGTCCCAGTGATAAACCCTCTCCTCTTTCCCCTTCACTGGCAGAATTCTCTGAAAATACATGCTCTTTGGTTGTTAGTGGTATACTTACACCGACGAGATACAATCTTCACGGTAAGGCCGTAATTGACAAACGATTTGTCATTTTCCATGCAATTTGTTGCTTACATCTGTTAAAGCTCACAAATAAAAAGAAAAATAGACCCGTAAGATTCCAAATTGGATTTAGTCCTGTCCGTTTAGCATATGTGTCATGCTGATTACAAATATATTGACAGATAAATCAGACTTTACGGTGAAAGAAAAATATGGAAAAAAATGATAACTGTTTCATAAACCTCATTGTTTTAAGTTTTAAAACATTTTAATGAAATGAATTGTTGTGTGAATTATTTCGCCGATCCCCTTTAAAAACAAATCTTGTTAAAATATTTAAAATGATCTTTAAAAAGAAATCTTCAAAAATATATTTTGAGACCCTTTTATAATTGTTTTACCCCAATATAATTTATGTTTTATTTTAATTTAAATTTCACTGAAAATTCGTCATGTCTGTCCTCGATCGACTTACCCCTACTCAAGAAAGAATCTAAATGGCCATGAACGTATTTTTTATATTGGTTTTCATTCATTTATTTGCCATAAAGCTAAAACAAAATGAATTTACAAATTGAGTGAAAAACCATCCGAATGATAACATCAACAGGGAAAATGAAGAGGAAAACAAACACGTACATTGAAAGGACAGATTGGAAGAAGGGGATAAAGAATTTCAAAAAATTAGATAGAGAAATGGAAACGAATTTATGTAGAATGATGAGAACGATGTAGAAAGCATGAGAATTTAATCATTAGTTTGAACCTAAGTTTGTTTCGCAAAAGAAAAAAGATTGACTATAATATTTGCAAATTCGATCTCTTGACAATGGTGTATGATATAATGAAGGTATGTTGTTTCTTGTCTTGTAGTTCCAGGTAGGAGTAGACCTAATTTCTTTGTTGATAAAGGCTTTAAAATAAATAAATGAATAAAACATCATATAAAGAAAAGGGAGAAAAGGCATGATAAAGGACAGAGATAAAGGGATGTCGAAAAGACCATTTTCGTATTAAATGTAATCAATTTAATACATAAATAAGTGCCTCATTTCAATTTTTTCATTCATCTGTTACGAATCGCCTAATTGTATTTCAATATTCAGAATGCGAATTGCATACACATTTGTTGCTAGGTAGGACAAATATTATGGCTCGTCATACCTTACAACACGTTATGTAGCAATCATGCTGACCATTCAAGTACCATTATTCGTAACAGGTGAATTAAATAATATGTAACGAGACACTTTACAATGATTTGTGCATTAAATGTGATAACAATAATTATACCTTACGAAAATGGCCTATTGTCGAAGTAGAAAGACGGCTTAGGGAAGGTGTGAGGGCAAGTAAAAATTGAGTACTCCAAAGTTAAAATGGATTAAGCAAAAAATGTGATCAATAAGAAAGGAAAGGAAGAGAAACTGAGAGGAAGAGTAAAAGAAGCCTAAAAATAAAATCGGAATATGTTCGGCACGTGGGGGCGATGATACGACGAACACCCATCTCACGCCGCTACGCTCGGCTGGCAAACCGAGACCTACCCGTGTGAAGTGAGTGAGTGACCGAGGTGGTGGTGGTCTCGACTCACTCTGACACCCATCGTCATCGTCAAAATTGGAGAATTTGTATTTTTTTAAAGAAACTATTGTTGTACTCTATCTTTGCTGAGGAGAATATTTCGGTACCTTTCTTATTCAATATGTTATTTTATTATTTTATTTATTTAAAAAAACATCATAGACAAATTGTTTTACTATATCTTTGCTGAGAAAAATATATTGGTACTCTTATTTTGATTTTGTTTATTTTATTATTTTCCAGGATTACAGATAGCGACACTCCAATAAAGGAAAGAGAGATTAATAAAACTCGACTCACTTCGACAACCATCGTCAAATCAAACTGCTCGAGAATTTGTATTTTTTAAAGAAACTTCATAGAAAAATTGTTTTACTCTATCTTCGCTAAGGAGAATATTTTTATACTCTTATTTTGAATTTGTTATATTATTATTTTCCATGATTACAGATTACGGCGACATGATTAAATTTAAGATAGTCATGCCCTTTGCATCGGTGCAAGCTTTCCCCAAATGTTATTATGATTTGTGCCATAAACTATTGTTTTCATCTGATGTGTTCATTTTAAAAAAAACATTATATCAGTGTATTTTCTTAATTTATGAAATATTTTTTGTTGCTGCAGAAATTGCATGCATAAGCTAGCTATTCATCATGATTTTACATTTACAATGGTGTATGATTACAATTTATAATCTGCATCAGGGTGTTTTCTATATTAATAAGAAAAAAAAGTCAACACCGTACTCTTCAAAATTAACAGTGACAACTAAATCATTCAAACCCCTACCAAGTTTTGTATTTTGTTGTAGCATGTGAAAATCGATTTGTCCCAATTTCCGCTTCTTGAGAAAGTGACATATTAATGCATACATCTAAAAAGTATTCAACAAAGGCTATAACTCAACCAATCCACCTTTCATTCTTGAGTTATGAGGGGGTGACATCAACTTTACAAGGGGTATGGATGATTCAGTTGTTAACTGTAACTGTAAGAAGTTAGTCTAACTAATATTTTCTTCAAATAAACAAAAATTAAACGAAGAACATCTATAACATGAATTTTAGGATAGTGTGAATTGAGGTAGGCCTATATAAGTTGATTTCGTTCATTGTTTATACTGCCATTCTGTTCAGTCCACCTTAAATTAAAAAATTATATGTAAAACGATAAGCCTAAAAGAATTGGCACCATCTCTGCTATGAAATATTCTAGCGGCTTGAACTAAAAATTACATGATGTAGACCTGCGTTATTAAATTGTCCGATGTATACTATCTCTCAGTCTCTTGAATGTACAAAATAAGCAAACCCATTAGAACTTTCAGTAAATTTAGAAAAACGTATAGGCCTATGCCATCCCCTCCCCCACTCCCTAGGGCAAACGATTTCAAACTAAATTCATCCTTTTCTGTCACATACGTCTCTTTGTACATTTTATCTAACTACAAAGGTAGGAAACACCTGAAATTCATCTACGGCAGTTGCCATGTGTTTCGGATAAAATCGAGTCCTTGGAACTACCATCTACATTTGGACAATAAAGGATCTGATGGGGCCAAATAATTCGACCCCTGTTTGAGATAACTGGTCCATCACGAGACAAAGAAAGGGTTCAAACATCGGGAAAATCTCAGGTAAATCGGAAGGAAATTCACCGTGAAAGCAAAACTAATAAAAACTGAGAGAACCCCACCTCTCCGCTGGCGGGTTTTGTTGGTGGGACCCTCCTCCGTCTCCCGGCGGCCCATTTGATCCCCGAGAAGAAGTCCCCGAGGTACGGTGGAAAAATGCCTCGCAGACAACTATTGTCCTTCCCCCAATCGCTCGCTCCGTCTCTCACCCTCTATATCTCTCTCTCTCTCTCTCTCTTTCTCTCTCTCTCTCTGTCTCTCTCTTACTTTTTCTCCCCATCCGCATTCTCTCCTTAACCCCCTCTCTCTCTATCTCTCTCTCTCTACCTTGTCCCTCCCACTTTCCGTTCCCCTCTCTGCTATAATAATTTAGCTAAACATTTTCATTTTCTTGAACAACATACCTCCGATGAATGGAATGGCAGTCAATTAATGTCAAAGTTTGGAGAAGGAACATATCTCCCATCCGTTCTTATCTTTCCATCTCCTTCCCTTATCCATAAGCTATAATGAACATAGTTAGCCTCCAGTAGGGGCGGAGTCCAATCACACCTAAATGGGCTCGAAGTATCTGGGCAGCCTCATGTGCCATTTAATCTGTACGCATTATAATTTTTTGGGGGTCCTGGGATTTCAAACGGGGAGGGGGTACACGCGCTTTGATGAATACACAGAAGTATATACAACTGTGTTATTACGGAGACTAACATTGACGAGTTTACTCCACTCCGAGTTTGACATGACTATTCGTTTCGAACAGTGCAAAAGATTGGATAACGAACAAAAGGTGGCGCTAAAGCACTTACATTTGTAGGGGTTGCTTTCTTTCCTATATCTTGCACGATTTACTAGTAAATGAAGCAATTATATACAACTGTGTTAATATGGAGACTAACATTGACGAGTATACAGCTACACTCCGAGTTGGAAGTGACTTTTCGTTTTGAAAAGTGCAAAAGATTGGATGACGAACAAAAGGTGGCGCTAAAGCACTTACGTTTGTAGACTCGGCATTCTTTCGTTTCCCATACGATTTGCTAGTAAATAAAATAATAAATAGTTTGTATAAAATATTGCCTATTTAAAATTATGACAAAGACCGTAATGCGTGAGAATTTTCTTTTTCTACCGGCTATTTTCAAACGTTGACATTGTTTTCTCCAAAGTATTCAGAGTACATTCATGGGTGAGTACTCAAAAAGTACTTAAAACAGCAATGTTAAAAATATTACATTTTCAAAAGTTAATCATATTTGTTGCACAAATCATTGAGTGCCTCGTTACAAATTATTTCATTCACCTGTTTAGCAAATGTAATTAAATATTTATAATGCAAACTGCATGATTTCCGTGTTGTAAGGTAGGACAAGCCACAATGTTTGCCCTACCTAGCAACAATTAATGTATGCAATTCATATACCAGGTATATGAAATAATTTAAATGGCACTTTAAACAAAGCTTTATGCATTGAATTTGATTACGTTACAATAATAGTCTATTAAATAAAATTATTAATATAACGTGTATTGTAACATAACGACAATAAAATCTTAAGTGTTTTCTTGGTACAAAAGCTTTACACCTCTGGCAGGTCAGCCATTCCCACTCAATAGGGAGCACTCCGTCTACTAGTATGTTGTATGTCACCGTGAGGACTTAATTAAGTCACATCACAAGTTGCAATAGTTTTAACATTCTTCCAACTCTCAATGATTCTTTTATAAAGTTAGAGTCATTTTTATTTTGTATTTGTTTTCCAATTTATTGGTGCCGCAGTTTTAAAACGATTGAAATTACTGTCACTTGTTTTTTATCCGAAAAAGAGAGATGGACAATTATCCACTTGACCCAGATGCTACCGAGAGAGGGAGACATTACAATAGTCAGAGTGAAAGAAATGGACTGGTTTGTAAGGTATTCGGGGAACAGACAAAATAGATACAGTTAACAACTAAATTATTCATACCCCTTGTCTACTTTATGCTTGTAGGTGGACTGGTTGAATTAGGGCCTTCGTTGAATACTTTTAGATGTAAGCTTTGTTACGTCACATTCTCAAGAATAATAAATCGGGACAACTCAAATGTTCACATACTTTTAAAAATACAAAACTCAGTAAGGGTATGAATAATTTAGTTGTTAACTTTTAGTATTCATGGATAGAAATACAAAGATGCAAACGTAGATACATCGACTTCTGTTAGAAAATGATATGAATGACTCGAGTTGGAATGAAACAAATTTTTATTTGTGGTAATAAGAAAGCAACTAACTCGAGAGCAAATTATCTGAATTTTGTTTTATTATTTTATTGTTCCTTATTTCGAATAACAAGACCGTCTCATTTAAAAGAATTAACAAGAGAATGCACAATTATTTTTTTCAACGGTGACAGTCATGTAGCATAGAGAAATATCAATGTAAAATATGCAAAGCTTGTATATTATAGGATCGCGCAATCGCTAAATTCAAAGTATAATTTGGCCAATACTATCTCTTTATATAATAGTCACTAGATGTCTATTTGTGATAGGCAAATATACAAGAACAAGGAATTTCCTAGCTCCTCCGAATACTTACTGAATTTGCTATGAATAAATTAACATTGGCCATGCTAACCGAGGTCATGTTTGGACACATATAGTTAAAAACTAATTTACGCATACCCTTTGTGAATTTGACGTTTTTGTGTTTTTTGTAATTCAAAAATGAAAGGTGGATTACTTGAAGTAGCGCCTTTGTTGAATACTTTTAGATGTAAGCTATTCTCAAGAACGTAAATCGGGGCAAGTCGATTTTCCACATACTAAATAATTACAGAACTTGGTAAAGGTATGAATAATTTTGTTGTTAACTGTATATATCGATGGCATTGCCTGGAACTGAACAATTAATGCTTTTTCTAAAGAATAAATTGGCTTAGCCGTGCTTCGAATTAGTATCTAATCCATAACAAGATATTCTAGAAAGGACCTCTCCAGTCTTCATATCGATTGCGCGCCCCCACACTCACAATCTTTTCACTACTAACTATACCATTATTGCGTCACGAGAGAGTCTTTACTTATTCATACTTCGTGATACCTTCCTCATAATAGGCGTTCCTATTCACCATTGCCCATCATCATTATCATTTATACGATTGTACAAAACCAGTGATTATTTTGAAGCCAGTGCTTCGCTTTCCATTCCCCCTCGAAATAGAATCCTTGACGATTCCTAATAGAACACTCTTATTATTTGCACAGGCATTTTTGTTATTATACCAGGAGGGATTCTATTGTAAGTGGTTTACAATGGAAAGTCGTGACTCAAAAGCTTATGCATATTGAAGTGTTCTATATTTGTTTTGGAAATGCTCCTCCCTAAGTATCGAGAAAAGGTAGTGTTTGTATACACTCTTGGAACACTCTTAACGTCTTCTAGTAAAATCAACACAACATTATCTTGTGTTTACAAAGTTGAAATGACACCAAAAGCTCTCAGTAGCGCCATTTTACATGTATAAAGACAGGAAGGACTTCATGTACATTTTTAGAGGAGTTAAAAAGAAGGTTGAGTTCTGGGAAGAGGTGAAAATAATTTGTGAGCGTTATCACTGTTATCGTGCAAGTGTGGAAAACATCAAATTAAAAATGTTCCCTGAAAAAAGGGCTCTTCAAATGCCTCAATTTTCTTAATATGACTTGTAACAGCATACAATAGGGACGGATTTTTATGTAGCATGACCAGAACTCAACTTTATTTAGTGGTTTTGTCGATAAAATGACATGGTAGATATGACTTGTAGTGTTGTAAAGATCATTAAATATATCATCATGACATATTAAAGCTCCTCCTTGATGGTAAAGTGTACCGGAGGTTTGGGAATAACACGCATTAAGCGAATGATTTCGATTAAATTTAAAAAACCTGCTCAAGTTTGTTACTCTTTCTTGGATACTGTCTTAAGTTTTGACATTATTGATTCGGATTATAAGGGACTAAAACTTTTTCCCATCTGTCATAAAGTTCAATATACAAGGCTTATTGTAAACTTGTTTAAAAGTATAAACATATTCCAAGGTCTTTGGATAAATTCCATGAGATAAAAATCGCCATGAGCTATGTTGTCATTCAAGATTGTGTTTAAACAGTATAAGGGACAACAACGTGATGACGTTTTATCGGATACTTCAATCGCATAGGCTTTAAGCCTGTCCCCTGCTGATCATTTTAGGCTCTTTAGAAGTCATGCTCTAAGGAGTCTCATTCAAAAGAAATCGCCGTCGTTCCACACACTTCTTTGCTATTTAAAGTTTGGCACAAACTTCGATTATTGTTGTTCATCAAACCTGAGTCAATGTTTTTGTGGTGTATTCTTTCATGTCTCGCACCGATCAATACACATTTTCTTTTGGGACCGGGGGTAACGAGGTTGCGGCTCTTGGGTTAACCTTTTGTACGCCAGGTAGCGGGCTCCCCGGCACCCGTTGCTAAGGAACGCCGAAATTGTCTCCACGCTTGAAATCCGATACCATACGAGTGCCATGATTAGGAGAATATTGAATGCACAGAGTCGAGCACTATTGACTGGCAACGTAAACATAAGTTATCTGTTTTACATGTGATACAGTTATCTTTTCTAAATGTGATAAAGTTATCTTGATGTTGAATGTGGGATTAACATTGTAGCGGGGAGAGCCACATCTATGATTTCTACTCAATCGAATCGTGTATCATCATGGGAAACTTCTGGTACCATGGATAGACTTTTGGTGAACACTGTGGTGACCAGCCTCCCGGAGATATGGAGTCCGGGTGGGACGGGAATTCACCGGGCCATCTTAGGCGGTAGGCTGCACCAGGTGAGGTTGCTGATCTCCATGAAAGCTAACGTGAATAAACGCGATTCTGCTGGCTATACGCCTCTTATGGTCGCCGCCATGTTGACGCCAGAGGAACATGGAATGAAGTGTATTAAAGTGTTGCTAAAGGCAGGAGCGGAATTGAACATCCTGGATTTTATGGGACGGTCTGCGCTGGGTCTCGCTTGCCTCCACGGCAGGGAAAAGGCAGTGGAAGCACTCCTCCCGGAGGATAAACTTGAAAAGAACATGCCGGACAAAAATGGTGATACCCCATTAAACCTTGCCGCATCCCAAGGGTACACCAAGATCGTGAAGAGACTTGTGTCCTCCTTCAAGAAGGATTGCATCGTGGTTGATAAGAGGAATAAGCAAGGATGCACAGCTCTCCTCTTAGCCACTAAACTCGGCCACTACGACTGCGCCAGAATCTTGCTCGATGAGGGGAAGGCATCGGTAAGCTCCAGAGACAATGACTACTTCATGAACTCCACGGAATGGGCCAAGTTCAGCCAACAGAAGCTCATTGATGAGATCAAGAGCAGGTCGTCCATGTTCGTGAACGATCCTCGGATGAAGTCGGCGGATCCGCGGTCCGAATCGGTGCCGCCGCCGGCGACGTCGTCGTCATCCCGCACCGCCCGACGTTTCATCCCGCCTTACCACAGCTTCAACAAGGAGATCCAAATGATTGGACAGTTGCGACGCCAGCAGGACCAGCTTACCCAACTCATCCTCGCTTTCCAGGAACGCGACAAGGACCGCAATAGCGAATCCAGTAGCCGCTGCGGTAATCGCCGAAAGGACAGCCGCGTTTCGAGCGCTGCGTCGGCGGCGACTGACCGCCTCGATCCGCGTGGCATCCAAGAACGGAACTCTCCCAACATTCCTCTTGATCTTGGGATTCTCTTTAGACTGTACACCGAACAGCAGAAGAGCAGGCCATCACAAGCAACTAACCGACATCTTCTGTTAGGGTCGATTCCCTCGATGATTGAGCCGTCGGATGGGCATGGAAGCGCGACGGGGCGACCTCCACCTGTAAGACGTCATAACACGTCGGTGGTCGCGACGAATAACTCGAACTCATCTGCCCTGAAGAGAAGGACGACGATCACCAGTGTATCATAATCAATGACTTCTAAAAACCACTTTGAGTTTTGTACACCGAGGATTTATGCCTGAAACATACACATGAAGATCACTCGAGATTGCTTGGAATATGAGATACGTCCGTCATTTGCGCCATAATAAGTGATTTTCAATGTGGACGATAGATTAAAAGCCAGGAATTTCCATCGGTCTGTTCCCCATACTTTACTTATGTTCATGATCATGGTCAACAGTTAGACATGTGATCACTGTTGGATGCAATTAATTTGGTGTATGCTGATGACGAAATTAATACACAAGTTGCTAGATGGAATATATTTTACATGTATTATAATGAAAATGAAAAAAAAAAATCAGTATTTTGGTGATTTTAAAGTGTGCTTGTGGCATTGGCTCCAAAGATACATCATTATGACATATGAAGAATTCTTTATAGATCGAAAAATCACTGCTTGAAGTATTCCAAAGATATTTTGTGCCTTTGTGCACGTTCCAAATTCAAATTGCTGTTGTTCCGTTCAAGCTTCTGACTATTATTCACATGTACAATGCAAATCGAGCAACTAATAGTTTATATTTTATTATTTCTATTTTTATGGAACCATCCGTTAATTTCAGTTTAAAGGAGACATACCTGTTTGGTTCATTACATGGACATTCTTCTCTCATCTATCTGTCTCCTCTTTGCATATTTTTGTTGTCAGCTTTGCTTTTGATATTCACTTTATTCTATGTTAAACGTGCTGTATGAAAGAAGGAATCTATCCTTATAAGGGGTTCTAAATTTCCAACATATGCATCTGATAAGACAGTACTTCACATGCCTTAGAGTCTGGAATTATTGACACCCATGGTAACAAAGTTTATTTATAAAAAAACGAACAACTGATGTCATCAGTCCCATATTTCAGTCCCATATTTCATCTGCTTCCACATCCATAAAGTAAAAGTCATTATCTTGTTTTAAATTGTGTTATTGTCGATGAACTTTTATGCTTCGAATTGTGAATTGACGCAATTATTCTTTGAGTGCAATAATTTGCTATGCATTATATCGGACACAGTAAAAGAAATATAACATCGAATTAGACGAGTCTATGGGAGATTGCATTTTGGGGGTGAGAAGACGCATTTTATTGTGTATTTTACGTGCAAGTTTTATTGACTGATTTTATTGCAATGGAAAAATATATAATATAATTCCGTACTACTAGTACTACAGAGTAACATTTTGCTTTGTTTTTTAAAAGTATAATGATGTATCCATTCATGTCATATAAATTCAAAAAGTGAACCCGTGGCGGGTTTCATAAAACTTGTTATCTATAACAACTGCTAAAATCCTATGACAAATTTGCTCTCAGCCAATGTGATGCAATAATTTCAGTATATTATAACAGTAGCTTTAATTTTGTTATTGATATCAAGATTTAAGAAACAGGGTACTGTTTAACAATGTGCAGGTTTTGGAATTTGTTCTGCATTTCATTATAATATGTTTTTTTAAAGTTAAAGAGAAGGTTGAGTTCTGGGGAGAGGTGAACAAAATTGGGAGCGTTTTCAATGTTATTATGCAAGTGTGGAAGAACATCAAAGAAAAGTTGTTTCCTGAAAAGCATGGCTCTTCAATATGTCTTTACATATTCTAAGTATGACATGTAACAGCTTAAAAATGAGGACCACATATTTATGCAACATGTATGTGTAGTCCCATATACATCTTTCTGTGTACAATGCTTTGTTACTTTTATCAATGCTGGACCAAATTTCTTACCATTTTGTTGAGTCCAGAACCTTCCACAGTCCACACCATTTCTATCATAATGCAATCGCATGACCAATACTCAACTTTATCTTTAAAACCATGTTACCTTCTCCTATTTTTAAGATGTGCTTTTTAATTTATCGAGTTACATGTAGGTAGGGAACACAAAATTCTTTTTAGATTCCTCGGAAGAGAACTGCACGGGCTTCGATTTTGTTGTAAATTTATTATTTTTCCAAATCATTGTCCCTCGCACTTTTGTTGATTTTTAAGTTTAGATTGCCTCATGTCATTCTGATCATTCGATTAAATAAGAACCGGATGATTTCTCCTGCGAATGTTTATCTATTTTTACTGTGAAAATACCTTAGATTTTGAGAATTGTTGTATGACTTTAGCATAATTTTTATTTCAATATGATATTTCAACTTAAAATGTTGTTGTCTACCAAATCATCGTTAAAGGCAATTTCCTGATTAGGGGCATTGTAGACAGCAGATAATATGCTTCCTTTTGCGCAATAACATTTATTTACAAAATATTCCAAGATATTCATTCAAGTTTGACTTGACATGATTTCTTTCAATACGGACTTATCGAAACCATCTATATATTTGTTTTACGCAAAGCATTTCAACTGTGCATAAATTACCACGCAATATATGTACATTTTTTCTGTTGAAATGAAGTGCATTTGCCGAGTATAATTATATAAGTTATGGAATACATTGTGTGCTAAAATAAAGTTTTGCAACAAAAACAAATATGCAAGTATGACTTAGTCATAATGCTACATCATTTGAAATCATGATTATTGTTTATACTTATTATGTTTCTGAAAGGGTATTGACGTTGAGTCTTGCGGGCAATTTATGTGAATTACCAAAAATTAAAAATGAGTATTTAAACGTTAACTGTTGATTTAAACTTGTGTTTGTTCTTTACCCACATGAATTAGTGAATATTGTATTAATGATTGGTGACTGTTTAATTCATTGACTAACTGATTGATTAATTGATTGATTAGTTTGTTGATTAATTGGCTGTATGGTTGATTGATGGATCGAGGGGTAATTTTAATTTGTTTATTTGCCTGATTTTGCTGATTGTTTAATTTATCTAATTGCGGTTTAAGTATTAATAGGATGATTACAAAACTGATTAGTTTTTTTCCATCGATTTGCTGGTTGATTGATTGATTGATTGATTGATTGATTGATTGATTGATTGAGTAATTGATAAATTGATTGTCTGACTGACTGATTTGCTAACTGATCGATTGATTGGGTAACTGATTGATTGATTGATTGATTGATTGATTGATTGATTGATTATTCGATTTATTTATTTTGACTGGCTGATTGACAGACGATGTTTATTGAATTATTGTTTGATTATTTTGCAGACTGGTTAATATTATTGATTAATGGGCCAATCGATGCAAGTTTATTATCTACCTTCCTCAATATCATACTTTCTTCTGAAACATATTGCTCTCTCTTCTTCTTTATAGACTCCTCTCTTTTTCTCTTACTGTCTCCGTCTCTCACATTTCACCGTTCCATCTATTGCAACGAAGTTCTCTTTTTCGTCGTTTCTCTCATTTGTCTCTGTATCTTGCTATCTATACTATAAATCTCTCTCTCTCTCTCTCTCTCTCTCTCTCTCTCACACACACACACACACTCCCAAATTCTATTGCCACAATTTATTTCCGCAACCCTTCTTTCTTATTTTAAGACCTCTCCCTTTTATCATCATTTCCTATATTACTTTGTATTGTTTTTTTCACCCACAAAGCATTATTGTGTTACCTTTTTCTTCTTTTACTTTCTTTGTGTCACTTTTGTCTGATAATCATATATATATTTATAATTATATCCCACTCAAAACGTTGCCAATCTCCTTCCAAACTAGCCAAATAGCCATGTCCTTCATCAAAAATGAAAAGTCATTTAGATAAAAACCTTTCGAAGCATTTCTGCTTCCATTTATCCTTTCGTAGCTCACGATCCTTCATAGCTCATAACTTTGATTTCTCTTTATATTCTTGAGATTATATTCGTCAGATTTGTGAAGAAATCACGTCCCTTCTCTCTCGCGTAGCCAGGTCGCTCGTCCTAGTTTACAAGGCGTATCATAACACGCGTGGATGCATAATATATTAGGTCATCTTGCTAAAAACCTACACAGAATACTTGAAAGGATACAGTTTGTAATAGAGGGCACCATATTTGATCGTGCTGTGTTAATGAAGATTGTCATATCACCCAGTGTATACTTCCCCGCACTTGCGTTACAAAAGTGATCAATTAAGCAGCGGGAAGGGCAAGCAGAGCTGTCAATTTAGCTTCATTTGATCTGCATTTTTGCAGAGAGTTTAAAGATGGACAAAAAAGGAGAAGAAAAGAGGGCGAGTTTTTCCTGCAAAGATAAAAGACATTTTGAGGTACCTGCTGGTGCCATTGTGTACGCACGGTCTTGAAGACGCGCGCACATGTTCGGAGCGTGCGCGTTCTTGAATGAGCGTGGGTAATGATAATTTGATTGGTCAGCGCTTTACCATTAGGACTACTTTCGCTAGTTGTTCAATTACACTTATTTGATTTGAGTTAACTGCATGGTTGCAAAACACTGGAAATTCGATACGAGTGCCTATATAATTTGACTTGTATGGGCGTGTACCATTAACAAAAGATGAATGACAAGGCATTAAGAAATGTATGCAATTATCACTTTTATTCTTCCCTTTTAAAAAAATCCTTCAGATTTCGTTGTTAAAATGCACATAATCAATGAGCGTATACGTGAATCAACTAAACAAGCCATACGTCTCCAATTTCATTTTGGATAATTGGGTAAGTGTAGATTTTTAGCTTTTTGAGTAACAAATCTGTAATCTCTTCTCCGATCACGGCAAAAGCAAAACTAAGGCGTGTCATGCATAGAACAATCTTTATTTACATAACTATATCAAGAATATATTGACTGGAGCTCAATCTATTGTTTTTTTCAAAAAGCGAAGGGCATTATGAGTCACAGATTTTAAACAAATTAACACGGGAGGATTTGCTAAATTTGCATTAAATGGACTGGACGTATGGTAATTTAATCGACTTCTTAAATTCTCCTTCATCTATACCACTTCTTGTACTATTTATAAAAGTGAATGAAACACAATCTAACTAGGTGTCACCGAGATTCTTGTAAGGACATCTTTGGTACCCTTTGTTGGCAATGGCCTCTGTAGAAGAAAAGCTACCTCGTAATGTTGTTTAAATCATTCAGTCCAAGCAAAATAATCAATTTTCTACACACATAGTCCTGATGTGTATGAGTAAGATGTTGGATCCATAGTGCACACCGCAGATCAATGGCCTATACAATGGGTACCTCGGGCGATGTCATTTCATGTAAAGATAAGGAAAGGAAGACCATAGAGGAAGGAGATGGAAGGGCAAAAGGGCAGAAGAAGAAGAAAAAAGATGAAGGGGAAAAAGAAGAAGAAGAAGATGTAGAAGAAGGAGAAGAAAGAGAAGGAGAAATGGCAGGAGGAGAAGAAGCAGGCAGGGGCGGATCCAGCCGGCGGCAAGGAAGGGGGCCAAATAGGGGGCCCTATTCGCGAGAAAATGTTTAGCGGTGAGTCAGCCAGCGAATAAGCGGGGGGGGGGTAAGGGAGCCCCCCCCCCCCCCTAGATCCGCTAATGAGAAGCAGAAGGGGGAAGAAGAAGAAGAAGGTGGAGGAAAAGGAGAAGGAGGAGGAGAAGAAGAAGAAGGAGAAGAAGAAAAAGAAAAAGAAGAAGGAGAAGAGAAGAGGAGAAGGAAAAGAAGGAAAAAATGATGAAGTAGAAGAAAAGAAGAAGGATGAGAAGAAGCTAGAAGAAGATGTAATAAGGAATAAATAAAAGTAAAACAAATAAGAATAATAATGATGAACATAGTAAAGAACAAGAGGCAGTAGAACAACAAACTGAGGGAAGAAGAAGAATGAAGCAAAAAACGCAGAAAAAGAAAGAAAAAGGAATTAATGGTAAGACGAATAGATCTCTCATTTAAAGTTAAAAAAGAACAGCAATAATTAATAGTATAGGAGAAGAGAAAGAAGACAGAAGTGATAGGCCCACATTAGTTTGTCAATCATCATTTCATACTGTGAAAGCGAGGGAAATAGTGATGACTACGATGATTATTTACAGTACAAACTATCCATTTCATAGTGTCTACTACAATCATTCCAGTATAACGTCTTTATCTATCCAGTGTACCTGTTTTGTTAGGAAAAAATGTGCTTGCGGACAACACTGGGCCCTTCAACGCGATCAATTTCTTTGTAATGATTGGTCAACAATTGATTTGTTATCGACCATAGATTCGACTCAGGGTACGTTTATGCTCATTTTTGAAGGCAGAATGAGCGATTTGAAACGCTCATCGTAAACGCTTATCGTAATCGCAGTTCCACTGTGTACTGTTTATGCTCACTTCTCTGGCTCATCCAGGCATGAGCCAGAATCATGACTGGAGGAGCCAGAGAAGTGCAGTGCAGAGTCTGCAGCTTGATTCGCACACCTGCACTGCGCATGCTACGTTGACCCCATTTAAACGCGTTTACAAATTATTGTGCGTTTATGCTTCCCCAGAATCGCCGATTTTGCAGAATCACCGTTCGTAAACGCACCTTTTTGTGAGTTTACGATCGGCAATTACGATCGCCGTTTTTCGGTGATTCTACAAAAATGAGAAAGGACACAACCGTGTTTTGAACTAAACGCGTAACAGATGCCTCATTCTGGCCAGAAAAAGTTGAGCATAAACGTACCCTCAGATGCATGGTAACGTTGTTTACAATGTTTCCTAAGATGTGAGAAGTGGCACATTTTATACGATCGATGATTATTGTAAAGAAAAACAAATCAGTCTCATGTGGATCATGTATAAAGGCGCAAGGGTCACGTATCTTTTAGATTCAGACAATTTACAAACTTACTCGAGATTTCTGTTTGCGAAATTTCGCTTTTTACCTTGTTTTTGTTGTAAAAAAAAAAAAAAAAAAAAAAGAGTTTACAGCACTTTAGTAAGTTACAGTAACATTTAGTGAATTACGCCGCGAAGATATTTAAAGAATATATTATTTATATAACATGTACTTGTACCATATGGATTACTAAGCTAACAGTTAAATTTGCATAAATCTTTTTCCAGTTCTTTGTTTTTGCAAAGGGCCTTTTACAACAACAACAACAAAGGAAATAATGATAACACTCCCAACTAATCATAAATCACTTTACATGTCTACATTCTAATTTTCGCTTTGAAGAATAGTTAACTCAGTGTTAATTCTTTTCCTGTTTTTAAAGCTTTGCCTTTCATAAGTTTTTGAAGTGATTCCTCTGTCAGGGCCGATTGATAACACTCCAAACTATCAAATCACAAATCATTCTATATACATGTCTACATTCTAAACTTGGCTTTGAAGGAATAGTCCTCTCAGCGTTAATTCCTTTTCCCTTTTTTAGCTTTGCCTTTTCTAACTCTTTGAAGTGATTCCTAAAGGCGTCAAGGCCCAAATACGTTCTACTAGGACTTTAAGGCCGCTCAAGAAATCAGACGTGCTCATGAATATTCATGACTCTGTGATGTTTCGTTAGAGGATAGCCCACCGTACAATAAAGTGTCTTTGAGTAGGCAAACATTGATTTTGCAACCTGTCACGGCGAAACAGTAGCCGACGACAAGAACTATCGATTTCATTCTCTCTTCTTTCTCCCTTTTTTCTGTTCTTCTCTTCTTGTTTTAAGTTTGCTTCTGCTACTTCACATTAAAGGCGCAATGTGTATATATTATAGTCGTTGTTGACAAAGATCTAAAGAATTGCCATTTTTCATTGAGTTAGTTGGAATCACGAATATAATCCAGAAGAATTTGATAATAGAAATTGTTTTAAAACAAAATAGAAAGACAGTAGCATAATACTAAGCATAATTCGTTTCCATAGCGACGATAACTTTTCGACAATATCTAAAAAAAGATGTGTTCGATATAACTTCGTGTTCTACTGGGTATTCTGTCGCATAGTTTGAGTGACTACATCATTTTCATTAACCCCGACACAACAAATGATAAATCAGTTTATTTTGCCTTACAGATAATAATTTTACCTCACTTTGGTTACGCTACTAAAATGATTATTGACTTGCTGCATGGTGAAAGCGTATGAAGTTTCATTTGTTTTGCAAAATAAGAATTGGTATCTCTAAAAGCTTTCCCAATTCGTCAGATTTTTGTGTTAAGAATTGGGATAATAAAATCGATGTTAAATAAGAATTATATTCATACCGCAGTATAAATAATTCTTTAAAAATCATGATCAGAACAAAAGTATTAATCTCAAAGAAATTCCAAATGATTTTCATTACCCAAATAATCTTTTCTCTAACATGATGATAATACTACTACTAAATAATAATAACAAAAGATATAATGATAATAGTAAAAATGATTATAATAATGATAATAACAATAATAATGATAATAATAATGACATTGATAATAATAATAATCTTGATGATAATAATAAGAAATGATAATACCGGATTCTTATATAGCGCTTTACCATTAAACTGACTAACATCGCTTGCTGTATCATCATCAGATTATGCCTCTCTTTTAAGATTCCGCCCTGATTTTCAAGGTGCCTCTTCTCCAAATTCCAATTTCACATTTAAGAAGAATCGGGCTGACACTTGTAGCAGAGACAGAGAAACACACGAGTGGGATGGTTGTAAGTTTTTCATCACGCCTCTCCGCCAAAGTCCAATTACACCTTTAAAGAGAATCAGACTGACACTTGTAGCAGAGGGAGAAAGGTACACAAGAGTGGGATGTTTGTAAGTATAACAACGGGCTGAGATGTGATGGTGGATGATAGGCTCTCAGACCAAGAGGAGGAAGAGCTGGATTTTAGTCGTGCTAGCTCGCACAAACAGGAAGCCCATATCGATTGTCGTGACGATGTCGATCGAGCATTGACAGGATGAATCTTGAGCGCTGCCAGCCAGCATGATGAAGACGTCGAGAGGCTCGATGATGATGAAGAGAAGGAGGAGGAGGAGGAGGAGGATGTCATCGACTTTCAGTTTTGAGTAAGATTTCAAATAGATTGCACTTGTTGTCCGACGCTTCGAGGACACCGTAACGCTCGAAATGATATTTCGTGTTGCTGATTTTGTTCCCTTCAAAATCTCCTTTTATATATTGTGGGGATAAACGCGTTATGTTTTTGCTTCTTGTGCTCAGGCCTGGTGCATCATTACTGATAATAGAAATTAGAAAATGTAACACCGATTTATCCCAATAAAATATGAATGTATCATAATGTGAAATGTTGTGTCTTTTGAGATGAGATAGAATGGAATTATGTTCATTAAATAAATATTTCATGACCATACCATGTACAGAAGGTAACAACAACAACTTTGATGTGTAGGAAGGGTAACCATGGGCTATAGAGGGCGCTATTTATTTCATCTCTGACTTATAGTTGTCATCGCGAATCCGACTGACAGACAACGTTTGATATAATAATATTTCATAAGAATACAAGCTGATGCGTCCCTCCTCGAACATTGCATGGTACATACCACCCCACCCCCCCCCCCCCGAAGGAAAAAACGAAAAGGAGAACAAGCGAGGAGGAAGGGAAGAAGGGGAAAGGACTTTGAAATTACGTTGTTAATTTACAATTATTCATCCAGCTCCCCTCCAGAAATCCAATGATGCTAGTGTCCCCATTAGGATTTACAAAAAAGGTTGTTGTATTGCCCTATGCGACCGAACAAAAAATCTTAAAATCTACGGTAGGCTTTTTATTTTGTGTAACCGTTTCTTAAAGAAAAAAAATGTTTAATTAATAAAAAAGAATATTATCAAAGGAGTCTTAATTGAAAAATATCATTCCAAAGAGGGGATATGGGGGGGGGGGGGGGGGTTGACCGACCGACCTACATGTAGGTGCTGGCACCTAAAGGGCAATGATCTTTTTTGTTAGGCCTTCTGCCTGGATCCAAACTACGATACTGAATAGGAGGGAAATATAACGTTGATGGCAATCCAATCCTTGTGGTAACTTCATTGATATGGAAGCAGAACAAATAAGAGAAAACGGGTGTCGAAAGTTTGAAATAAATCAGACCAATAATAAGGGAGTTACGAATATTTGAAATGTGAGATCGATCATAAATCCATGTGAATCTTAAATTTGCAATTTGGCCAGTGATTATGACATAGTCATGGGGCAACTCTCCCGTTTTTTCGTGTACACAAATATCATTAATTTCCCCTTTTCTCCTAAGTGCCTTCTCCTTTGGGGCACTACTCAAAATTTGGATAGCATATTATAATGGGTCCTCTAAAAAGAAAAGACTCTCCCGCATCATGCTTTTTGACATAAATTGAAATTTTAATCATTTCATGAGAAAGTAATCCGCTACTTCTTCAGTGACAACACCCAATGTGATTACAACAACAACGAAAAACAAAATCAAAATTAATTCAAACTTTCACCAGTCTGCTTTTATGATATTTTTGCTTTCTTTTAGAGTAGTTGCCTGTTAAGGTTCGATTTTCCTTTCAGTACTGGGAAGGCCAATTATATCATTTTTATCATGTGTGGGTTACACATTTGATTGTTTTCAATATATCTCTCTCTCTCTCTCTCTCTCTCTCTCTTTCTCTCTCTCTCTCTCTCTCTCTCTCTCTCTCTCTCTCTCTCCCTCTAACACCCCCATCAATATCTCCATCGCTTTTCATATTTAATAAGTATTACACATGCGGCTAATCAAGAAGGCGATACCGTGATAAAAGCAGGTCGATTGTTGACCTACATCGACATTTTCTAATTATGAAAGACATACATTTTCCGAGTTTCGCTCTCAATATTGCTTTTTTAAAAGGGGTTAAAAGAATGACCAGTGATTTAGAGAAGAACAAAAAAACAGAATCCTGATACTCCACATGATATCCATATCATCCGCCTAAGCATGATCAAGAGGTGTAATAGTAGCACACTGCCAGTCAACAATACACAAGAAATCACCTGCGGGTGTTGAATCTCGGGAGTTAAGTCCGACGCGCAAACCCCATCTCGGCCCCAGCGGCAGGCCGGCCAGACATAAATCGACCTTGAACCTTATTCACACATTTCCCGCTCACAATAGCCTGCAAAAATAACAATTTATCGTGACATATTCAACCGTGGTCTGTGTTATTCTTTGCAGATTTTTCAGCTGCGTCCTGGATGGGCCCCGTCAAGCAACAATAAAGCTCGTAAGCAAATTGGGAACTCCTATTTACCTAATTTCAGGTTCATTAGGCCGATTTGTTTTCGATGACTTAATCGGGTTCAGTCGTCACAGGCCAGTACGGAGAACGGTGTTGTGAAATTTAGGGCTAGGCAGTTTTAATATGCATACATGTAGCTGTTAAAATTGTTTTTTTCTAATCTCGATTATTGGAGATTGGAGAGTGTGCAGAGGTGGGAAACCAAAACAAAGATTTGAATTGTAGCAGTTGCAAATCGAAAGGATATGAAGATTGAAAGTGATCAGAGTGTATTTTCTTTTCATTTTCATTCATTTATTTTAATTTCAACAACATTACGTCTTCTTTAGCACAAGTAGACTTTAATTTCTAAACCTGACGGAGCTCTGTTATTAAATAAACATAAAAAAGCAGATGACAAGTTAAAAATGTGCGAGATTTTATTTTAGAAAGGTATTCATCCCTTTAACGTAATCTGTTACGAAACACTTCAATTCATTGTGACCTATTTCTAACATGTCTAAAAAGGGAAAGTCTCAGTTGATATTGGAATGAGGGCGTCATTACTGGCAAAACGCCGAGATAATGGTGTGACTGGGTTGGAAAACGGATTTTCGACTTTAGTTTGTTTCTCCCTATATTGATCATCCGTTTTTAATGAAATGTTGATACGTTAAAGGTACTTTGCAGGCCAAAACAAATGAAAAGGTTAAATTCCAACGGCATTTGAAAGACAATACTAATTTAGAACTTCCCTAAAAAAAAGGGGGGGGGGGCTTGAAAATGTCTTTAAGTGGGAAAATAACGACTATTAGTTGTTGAATCGACTTAGGAGCTATAGAGCCAGTAAGTAATAGTCTGATTTTTCAGACCATTGTACCGAATGGTCGTACGTTTTATGCTGCGCAAAGATTCAATCAGTCTAATTTTGGCCATTACAAGAAGTGGGTTATTGATGTAGACAAATGCTCATGACCCTTTACAGCTCATTTTATGTATGTTATTACCAAAGATGAAAAAAGCCAGTCAGTCACTCGATAGTGTCTGACAGTGAAGTCTAGCAAGTAAACGGGTTTCCTTGCATAATTTGAATATTAGGACACTGCTGACGTTTAAATTTCAAAGATAGGACATACATGACATATTCAAAATTCCTGCAAAGTTCTACAGAATTTGAGGTTGGCTGCAAAAGGGACATAGTATTGTTTAAGGCTACTTCCCAAATCATGGCAATGCGGTGTGTCTCAAGAATTTAGTTTTCGCCCTACTTCACAAGCCGTTAAAAGAATGCCCATGACGTCTTTCTACCAAGAGATACTCTTCCGTGTATGTTTCTTAACAAGAAGAAGAAAAAGAACTTAGATAGTAGAAAGATTCAATACATGTAGATACGTGCATGCTTTCCCCTCGCCCGTTTATGCATTTCTATCAGGAACCACGCGGGCAAAACCAGGGAAAATTGAGATAATTCAGGGGCACTTGCCTCTATCCCCCCCCCCCCTTTCCTCTTCAGATCCTCGAGTAATTAAGAGTTATGAAATGATGGTATTCCTTGCTTAGCTCACTATGCGATCATTTGTGACGTTTTTATTGGTCTGTCCTACTGTGTGGCCGCAACTTCCTAATTAATTGCCCATAATACAGGTTATAAAACGAGAAAACTCACACACACAAAAAAAATTAAACATGACCCCGTTTATGCTTATAAAACAAGTTCCTTAGAAGCGTTAATAACCACCCTTTATTATCATAACAAAATATATAATATGTAACATTGATTTTATATTTGATAATCTTTTCCTCACTACAATCTTATTTAATACGAGGGAAAACCCCTTCTTCGATCCAGCAAGTGTACGTACATGTATGATTAATTTGCGATTTGGGTCTCTTTGCAACACATACGATAATCAGTCATGTAATAGCGCTCTTTTCTAAATAATATTGGGGTTTTCATTTTTAATCGTATGATCTATTTTTATTAATTAATGGGGTTAAGGATACATATTTGTCCTTCTGATTCGTATTGTATTCTTGTCAACACCGTAGTAACAGATTGCTTCACTACGAAACAATTGTAAAAGTCCATCTACAGGGGACACATGTTACTCGATATTCTACATGACCTGTTAAACCACAAATATATCTATCTATAAATAACTCTATCATTTCTAGTACAATTTTGTCGATGCTGATTACCTTTTTTGTAGTATGCTCCTTATCACTGTAAAATCATCTTAATTTGGTTTTGCCGCAATGACGATTTTTGTTTTAGATTAAAAAAACATTTATCTATCTATCCATCTATCTAGCTATACATGCCTTAAATTTAACTCCGACTAAGAAAGAGTAAAATAAGGCTGAATAATATAGCCACGATTGTTACGTGACTTTTAGTTCAGTTTCAAATCAAATCTAAATGTTAATTGATATGAAAGAAAGTGAAAGAACTGAATCGTTTGATCTCATCCATCTCCAGCATAACCGCTCACGATGGTGGTGTCCTGCGTTCTAAATTACCTCTCTAATTTATTGAAAATATTTCTTATCTTATTTGTATGTTTCGTACATGTTTATCGTATGATATAATTGTACATGATTTTCCATTTAATTACTTTTGTAAATATTTATTGATTGTATTTTTATTTGTTATTATTCGAATTTGAATTTGTATATTTTTGAACGCAGAAATAAAATCAATCAAACAAACAAACAAAACGTAGCCACTGTAATCTTAGGATATGAACTCCGTGAACAATATTAATAACCATCTGAACCGCAATTGTTGAGATAGGGTCACTTTGGTCAGTGTTTAAACGGTGTAATAATTCTGTTCAATTTGATTAAACGGTTGATTAAGTAATTTACTGGGATGGTGGACTTGAGTTGGTCATTATTCTTTCAGTTCAGCATTTAGACGTGGTTTTATTCTTGATCAAAAATTGATTAAGAAAGTGTTGATTTATTGCTCGTCAATTTACATAATATGATTGGTCATGCATTATAATGTGAATTGGTTTTATTACAGGTTTAGTGGGTAATGACAGGATGTACACGAGTACCGGTCGTACATAACGATAATTGTAATCTCAACAGGAAGGGATGGTAGAGGTATCGTGGTATGGTTGTTCATGCAATTGACTCTCAATCCAAAGGGTTGAGGGTTCGAATCCCATCCCGGCACTAACGTCCTTTTGCAAGACACTAAGACACTAATTTGCCACTCTCCATCCAGATGCTAATTGGGTCCCCGATAGATTGCGAAAGTTAGAGTAGTTTGCTCAGCATTGTGAGTGTTTGTAAAATGGCGCATAGCTACATGCTCCCAAGGGAGTGAAGATTGTCCATACATTGAGTGCTAGGCAGGCCTGAATCCGGTGAGAGGGGTAATATGTTATACAATATAAAGCGCTTACAGATATCGACTTGTATTAAGCGCTATATGGACTTCAATTTTCAAAATGTAAAATTTCAAAAAATTCTAACCTGAAAATGAGTCCCTTTTTTTATATCGTAATGTCGCTTCCCAGAAGAAAAAAATTTGAGACACTTGTTTTTTCTTTTTCTTTATTTTTTCCTCCGTCAAAGGTCTTTAAGACCTGTGACGGCGGCCATGTCTCCGAAATAGTCCTGGGTCTGGCCCTGCAGATTTTTTTAAAGGCCCACTGTAGGCCTACTACTTGCTCCCTCTATATAGACAAAATGCCTAATCGGTGACCATTGGTTCCCCATGAGCCTCTTTTTCTTATGTTAATAGAGAGCTGAGTTGATGAGAAAACCACCTGTCAGTGACCTTCCTGGGTAATATAATCATATAATGATGGGTTTTAAATCTTCGAAAAGGGATTGGCCATAAAGCAATGATGTAGGATTAATGTAGTGAAGGTGATGACATTCTCAAAATTGTGTATAAAATATTTAATCTCAGCGAGAACACTCTCTAGATACCATAGCAAGGGGGCGCCATTTCACCAAAAGAATCGGGGGAACTTTCCTCACACGACTACCCTTTGAAGTCGATGGAAACTCAGCAAATGTACGAGAGAACTGATTTCCTTCGAATCATTGTACCTCTGTGAATTTCCGATGTACCTCCCCCCCCCCCCCCCCCACCCATCCTCCGCCCCTACATGAATAAACAATGAAGTAAGATAAAACAAAGTACACATCCTCTTTGAATTAATGAGATTCGAAAATGAGGCAATGTTCTAATTTTCACCTCCGGATCATGTTGCAAGGGGAAAGAGAGCAAACTGGGGCAATGGGGACAGAAATAGCGAGGCCTTATTTGGGAGAAGAGAGAGAGAGAGAGAGTTCAATCGATCGGAACAATGTTATGCCAGGGGAAGAGCAGTGGGATAACAGGAGCAGGCCAAGCATGGATGATGCCGGAGCAGCCCGCGTCGCGTTATTCCAAGCCACGCATAATCGGATGAGCGGGGGAGCGGAAAGGAAGGCCCAGATTTTGTTCTTCTTCTTAAATACTCAAAGAGTCATGCATCTCTCTCTCTCTCTCTCTCTTCCTCTCTCTCCCTCCCTCACTCCCTCTTTCTCTCTCTATGTCCATCCACCTGTATGCCTGTCTCTACCTATCTCTCTTTCTATTTATCAAATATTTATTTAATCCCTCTCCCTTCGCATTCTTTCTCTCATTCGCTTTTCTTCCACCATTTTCTCCCTCTTTCTCGCACTCTACATCTCTATCCTCTTTTCTCCTCAGAATATGTTCTCTCTCTCTCTCTCTCTTTCTCTCTCTCTCTCTCTTGGTCTTTCTTACTAACGTCGGAACCTGCTCTAATTATTAGTTAAGATAAATCTCACGCCAGTCAAAAAGCGACTTTCTTGTTGATAATTTCGAGATAAAGTGGAAGGGAAAACAGGCTATAGCACCATGCACTCGAGGGCGCATAAGGACTACTAGTATGCTCGCCACGTCGCTTTTGTATGCCGTCCCTCCTCTATTTTATTGGCGGAATCTGTGTCGCGAGAAACCCCCTTCCTTTATAAATGTTTTGATTTGAAATTGTGTCAGTGTAAATATGAAAAGTAGAGCGAGCACGACCGGGTTTCCGTCGCGGAGAAGGCGATATCGGTATTGGGGTCTCTGGTGATTTGCATCTCCAACAATGGCGGGCCCCTGCCTGCTTGCGCTCGATGATATTTATTAAGAAATGTCATGGACTCGCGCGACTCTCTCTCTCTCTAAAGCTCACACAATCGCCAAATAAATGGAGCGAAATTCATACTCTCTTTCTCTCCAAGCGCTTGCTTGTAATCGTCCCCTCTTTTTCTCGTCTGAAGTACATGTGTGTATTAAATGTACTTGGTGATTTATTATCCTTGTATTGTTATCATCATGAGATATTGATTAAAGTGCACGCCGTATTTGAAAGGAGTTTGAATGGCATGTCAGCGATCATGCCATTCGAGTGTCGTGTTCGTCTCGTACAGAACCATGTCATTCAAGAGTAACAACCAATTTAGTTTAATTCAGGGCTCAATCTGTTCACGTTTAAGTGAACTCAAAGGGTCATAAAGATCACATGATTTGTAATATCAAGGATATAAAGTGATGCTAATGAAAACTGGAATCATGCTTCTTCATTCTTTAAAAAAAAGCATTTAATCAAAATGTGTCTTATTCAGTTAAATGTCTATTCGTCAACATTCTCGAAGAATAAGTTTTACTTTAATATTTATTATCAAATTTTCCTTCGAATTCGCAACACCCTTCCCTCGGTTTTTTCTTCTTCTTTCGGTCCTTTTAATTTTTCTCTTGTTTGACAATGGTCAATATAAATATGAATATAACTCTAAAATATTCTGGACATTCTTGGGTAGGCCTTCCCATTGTCAAAAACCACACCCCTCTTTTTCGATCTGCCTACACACCTACATACACACACAGAAGTATGACACACGTAGACACTCACACACACCAAATTCAAAACGCACAACCGCGCCCACTCATTCTTAAAGCTGTTACCTATCTAACCTCACCTCAAAAGAAGCGATAATAAATGCGCATGCGCAGACCACACTCATGGTGCGCTCGTTGGTAGGCAAACGTAAAATGACGCCATTTCAAGCGATCTATGTTAGATGTTAAAATATCGTCAACCAAATGACATTATTTCATTGTGCATAACATTGTGTACCTGGACTGCTTTTGTTTCCTGCAGAGAACGTTTGTAACCTGTTTCATAAAACGATTATGACTAAGGAATATTTTACAATAAAAGAAAGCATTTTCATTTTCACTTTTTCGCTCGATTGAGAATATCTTTGTTATACTTAGTACTAAACTACAAATAGCATGTAAACGTGCGTATTTTCTTCTCCTTTGCATAGATTCCTGGTATATGAAAAAAAGATGTTAATAGGCACAACTAATACATGACACAATGACGTTTTATTTATTCCTCGGATTACTTAACATCTAACGCAGATGTCATAAAATGATTTATTTGGTTTATAAAATAGTAATATCAACTACCAATACAAAACATTGACAAATGCGCCCTTGTAGTATAATGGATACGTCACCTGACTTTGCATCACAAGGTTAGTGGTTCGAGTCCGACTGTGGCACTAATGTTCTTTGGCAAGGCATTAATCTACATTTGCCACTCTCCACCCAGGTGTTTATTTGGTACCAGGTAGGATGCTAACGTTAATATGGTTAGATTGACATGTGTGCGCTTGTAAAATGGCGTCTTGCCGGGATTATCTCCAGGGAGCGGAACGTGTGCACTTTCATGTGCAATAATTTACGATTTGAATTAATTGTCATCATTATAATTGTTATTATTATCATAATTATCACAATATTTTAATTATCAATTTAAAATAATATCTAGATTAGTGATTAGCACGTTAAACGTTTTTTAATTGTTTTTTATATAAGCAAAATATTTATATTGAAGACTATTGTTTATTTCGCATCAACTGGAAATGTGCAATATAAAAACTGGATGATTCAATGTTTTACCGTTACATTTTTTATCAATGCACTTTTCACCGGGTTCAATTCTCACCCCTGAAGGTGCTGCTATTTGGACATTTTAAGGGTCATCGGTTGATTTTTTTTCTCTCTTGCCCATGCGTTTGGTTATTCATAAGATACTTCTGAATAGGACTGACAGGTGTTGTGTTGGGATCGTATCTCTCAACTAACCAGCCTGATGGGTATAGTAGATTACATTCTTCTTCTTCTTCTTCTTCTTCTTCTTCTTCTTCTTCTTGTGTTTGTTTATCAGTTGCGTCAACCAAATCCCAGTTAGTGATCCCTAAATAATTAATAATAACTAGATCAATTTATATAGCGCAGTTATTATAATAATATACTCTACTGCGCTGTTCTGCGATGTTCCTATCAGATGCCTCGTTTCTTCACTGTCGCTTGTAGGTTTTATAGTCATCGCACGAGAAGCGTCATTTGATACCTGTGCTAATTCAACCTGTTAATATAATCAGTGCAGGCGCCAGGAATTCAAGCAATGTTTCAATTGTTCATTTTGCATTCGACTTTTACAATGTGACCATGATATGAGCGTCAAGTTCTTAGCTATTCGCAAAAGTGGTAGAGCCTGAGGCAAAATTGACGCATGCGCTGTTTCTTACGATTATCAAGCCTGTAAAGGCAATTAAGCCATACGTCAGTCATTAGAAGCAATGTTGGCATTGTTCAATATCTATTCACTTTTGTACAATATATGTATTTCCAAACGGTGCGTCAAAGACTGCCTCCACTCAATGACGCAGTCCTATGTCAGTGCCGACGCCTCGTGTGCATAGGGCATTTTTCTAATTAATATTCATGATCATTTGTAACCCTTATCTGTAAAGTATACCTAACCTGGCGCAGAAGTGTTTACACCCCTATTCAAATATGGTGTGCGATGTGCGGTAGAGGAAGGGGTAATCGGCAGGTTGCAAAGTGCACGTTGAGTGCTGTTTGCCTGAAGGCATCTATGCGGTAGAGGGCGTCATAGCGTGCTGCTTGGTACGACAATACGGGGTAAAGGAAAGGGGGTATACTAAGAACACAACAAAATATCAAGGATGCTGGCTTGGGTGAGCCAATGAACTGGCCAGTCACCAGTGAGAGAAAGGCAGACGTACGAACACATATCTTCTCGTTTTGCGCGCATAACGAGTTAATTAAAGCAGGACACTCGATGCTACGGCTCACACACCTCATCAAGATGTTTAAGCGCCATAAATGGGCCATTTGAGAGCAGGCACGGAGCCCGTTCACCACTGATGGACAGGCCGCGTATCTTCCTCGGCTTTGTGTTTCCTCGCCCTGTATAAACAAATACTACATTCATGACTGCAAATGAATTCAGAAGATTAGCGGCCGAGTGCCATATATCTTGGCAGCTTAGACCTCTCGGGTTCGGCCGGAGCTGCCGGTGTAGCGATGCGTCGCCTCAGGTTTCGCATCCCTTAAGCACCTTGCTCGGGGCGTCTTACGCCGTGACGTGCCTGCCAATAACCACCATTCATTCATCCTTATCCAGCCCCCCCCCCCCCCCAACTATTCCACCTCCTAACCCTCCATTACACCTCAATCTATGATGATTAATGCTGCCGTCCTGGGTCGGTGTGTGGATAGTGTTTTCCCATTTTTGTCAACTGAAGGGACACTTTATTTTCTCCCCGCAGGGCATTATTTCCATAAGAACAGAAGCCGTGATAGGCTGTTATGCCCGTAGATAATTATACTCCATGAAACCATCACAATCATAACAAATAATCAAAACAGACGAGGTACAGTCCCTCCCCTTTTTTAGCGAAAATAAAACATATATGATATTCGCTTATTACTTATCTGGCACCATCTCTTCCTCGTTCTTCAATAATTATGTTTTCCACAACTGCATGTATTGCATTTAATCCTTTCACACAGCTCCATTAAAGACTTGCTGATGATATCTCAATCTATCTGCTTCTGTTTTATTCCGTCTATTTACATTCAAATAATTATTACCTTTCCTCTCTTTGAAACTATTTTTCCTCCTTATTCTCCACTCTTCTTTTTTCTTCATTCAGCCTTTCTTAATCTCACTCTCTCTATCTTTCTCTCCCTCCCTCTCTCTTTCGTTCTCTATGTTGTTTTACTTAACCCTTTCCTTTCTCTTTAATTACTGCTCTATCTATCTTTCTGTTTAAGTTTTCCGATCTATATTGTTGTTTCTCTTTCTCTATTTCTTACCAGTTTACCTAGGTTTCTTCAGGCGTTAATGTTTATCGTATTAATATTTCTACTATCTCTGTCTGTCTGTCTCTCTGTCTCTCTCTCTCTCTCTCTCTCTCGTCATCTCTCACATGTTGATACATTTATTTTCAAATAACCGGCTGTACGTGGTGGCTACGTGGTAACTAAATACCAGTACCCGGAGGGGCATTACCTCGGGGTTCCACAAGGAGACGGAGAGTGCGAAAGGAAGAGGGAGAGAATGAGGATAAGAAAGAGATGGTCAACCATCAAAATGGCCGCCGACGCTGCATCTATTAGATCTCCACACGTATCCACCCATTTCCTATTTCGAAACACCCTCTATCCAGCGGGAGAAGAAAAAAAAGGGAAGGGAAGGGAAGGGAAGGGAGAAGAAAAATACAACACTCGCACTTCAAAATCGGTACGAAAATAACAGTGACGTGACACGACCCCTGGCGGATGGTGGATGCGGAGTAGCATATACCTAGCGGAATCATTTTACTCGAGTAATCCAACCTAAATTGCAATATTACTTAAGCTGCAAAACCTAGATATGGCCGTATAATGATTAATATCTCATTGCTTCGAAATACATTTCAAATCAATGTACGTAGGGGCATTATTACGAACAGATGCTCATTCGTATGCAAACAAGGTAGGAGACAAAATCAGACTCTAACCTAGATAGCCGTCGGAATCTGGGCCAGCCACAATGGGCCAGAATTTGAACTAATATTTTGAATAATACTGCGTTTGTCCCCCATAGTAGGATCGGCAATGGTAATGATTGAAAGCGTGTCAAATTGCAACAGCGCGCGAACTGCAAATGTTATGATAATCACTGGCTTCGTATCAAATGAATGACTCTTAATTTAATTCACAGTGAAGGTGATCCCTATCTCGGCTGACATTTTAATGCGATCAAGTTAATACGGCGATCAATGGAAAGATAGGGCGCTAAGGTTGAATATACTTTTTTTCCCTCCTAGATATCATTATCATTAAACAAAGTTAAAAGCCAATTTAGAACTAGATCCCCCACACATTGAAAGTGTCCCAATATTCACATCCGATATGGAACGTTCGAGAACATAAATATTGTATGCCTCTTATCGTATGTTACATTATTTTCTCCTCTTTAGGTGTAAATAAGACCCTCTTCCATCTTTGTTTTCCTCCTTTTCTCATTCTTCCCCTCCGACCTTTTTTTCTTTTTTCTTTTTGAGAATTTAACTATCCTCACTAAGTTTTTTGCAAAGTTTATTCAGCCCATTGTGAATATTGTTTGCAAATCACTTACCAAAACTTGCCCAAAATATGGACAATAACGATAAAACGTTATTGTTCTTTTTCTATAGTCGAAAATCTATATTTTTCTGACTGCCAGTTGAGTATATCTCCAAGTACACTGTACACAATGTACATGACTTGTATTCGTCACAACACCAAATTGATAAAAATCTTAGCCTGTTAAAACAATGCTTTTATTTAAACTGAACCCATTATAGAGTATGGAACATGTATGTTTTTATACAGTCAAACCTGCTTTAGTGACCACCTGTCTACTAAGACAACATTTTGTTGTTTCCCTTGATGATGGTTTCCTATTGTACTAAAGACACCTGTACATAAAGACCACCTGCCTATAAAGACCACTGATCTTGTCTCCTTTGGGAGGTCCTTATAGAGAGGTTTCACTGTAGTTATTCAAGTTATTAAAGCTATCCCTTCATCTCACTACAGTATCTTTTCTTACTGGCTCTCTTTTTTATTTACTTTCATCACTCAATGTTATTGAGTGGATTGCAAAATCTACATGACTCTGTATTTGGGTTTCCCCCTGTAGATTAAAACTCGAATAGGTACATCGATAATTCAAGTAACGATTGTTGTGATGGTATTGATAACTGCATATTTTGCGTTGGTCCCTAGGAACTGACTGCCACCAAGTTTACTCTTCAGTCCAGCACAATGCCCATTTAATTACTTTATCACTCTCCTTCCTCTTCTTCCATATTTTCCAGTCATTTCTTCCTTTCTTTCTTTTTTCCTTGCTCTCCATTTTGCTTGATAATCGATCAAGCAGGACATTTCTCTTCACCCATTCATCTTTTGCTTTTCCTTCTCCTATCCCCTTTTCTCTCTTTCTCTCTTGGTAATTTTCGGTTATATACCTCTCTTCCTCTCTCTCTCTCTCTCTCTTCCTCTCTCTCTCTCTCTCTTCCTCTCTCTCTCTCTCTCTTCCTCTCTCTCTCTCTCTATAATTGTAATCCCTTCTCTCCCTCTATTTCCTTCTTACTCTCTTTTTTTTCTCTTTCTCTCCATCTGTGCTCTACCGTTTTCTCTTTCTTACTCTCCCACTCTCCTTCCCTTCCCACTCCCTCTCGCGCTCTCTCTCCAACTCCCCCTCTCTCTCTCTCTCTCTCTCTCTCCCTCTCTCTGTTCACCAAATCCCAAGTCATATTATCCCAATTTCTCTCGCTCTTTTCAAGTCATACGAATATGGCCTTGCGGTGGCTTCACCGCGCCTTTTATGATGAAGTTGGCAAATAAAATGCAGTCATGCGGGTTGAATAGAGGTGCGAAAAAGTCCTACTCCTTAAAACCAATGTTTGTCTTGGTGCACAAAAGGGACCCGTGTACTGGGATACAATGTCAACTCAGCTCGGCCCAGCTCAATCTCGACCCCATCTCATGGGAAATAAGAAATTAACTCGATTCTAAATGATGGATGTAACATTGATTTGGTTTATACAACCACACCTCCATAGAGACACTGTTAATAATAATGGTTACGTATTTTCGTATACCGGGGATTCGTCATTGCAATGGTTGTCCTGGCAAGTTTTGATTATTTAAAGGTTATGTGTTCTAAACGTTCAGATTATTTTGAGATCATGATAAAAATCAAATTCTAAAAAGTCACTTGTATCATCATTAGATATGAACGTGTTTCTATCTGTCCCTATTTTGCCCTTAAAAAAAAAAAAAAACTTTAGCTTCACCTTTCTTTCTTTATTTCACCGACCCCCTTCTCTCTCTTTCTCAATCTATCTCTCTATCAGCTCTCTGGCGCGCTCTCTCTCTCTCTCTCTCTCTTTCTCTCTTTTTCTCAATTTCTCTCTTTATCTCACTTTCTCTCTGTCTCCCTCTCACTCTGTCATCAGTTTCACCCCAACCTACTTTCACAGCAAGCCTGTGAGTTTGCCCCTGTATTTGAACCCCTCTCCCTTGACGGCGTTTGTCTAGCGTTACGCGCTTCATTAGGTTCTAACATAACGCCATTCTGGCAATGGCTGCAAAGGCGACATGCGCACTTTTTTTTCTCATTCTTTTTAACACCAATAGTGATGCTTAAACGATGAAAAGCGAAATAACAACATTAAAATGGTCGACCGCTTTCCAGTGCCTGTGTTTTTCCCCTTGTACAATTCTAGTTTAAATGGGTACGCCCATAGTACAGAATTCCACGTGTCTGGGTACTTTTAAGTGTTAGGGTTTTTTTTCTCCATGTAAGGCGTTCAAGGCCTGTAGGGCTGTAGACAAGCATCGAACTATCCTCTTCTCCTTATTTTTCCCAGGAAGGCCAACTGTTAACTCGGAGCTATGACGCTCGTGAGCGATTGTACGATTACCTGCTCCAATTGATGTGTTTGTCCACACGCGATTAACAGTGCAATCAGCAGGCCATGCGCGAGGCCGCCTTTAACACCAACGGATCTCGAGCGGCAGCAGCGGTTGCAGTACAAACCCTACCAGCGGGCCCCGTGCGCCTACCACTGTCATCCTTGCTTTCGACGCCATGCTCGCCCCTCATTAATTGGAGCATGATGCGGAGGGTTTTCGCTCTAATTGTTTGCGCTAACATTTATTTTCCCATCATCTATTTAGCGACAAATTAAGATGTCAAGGCTTCGCCATAAGGCGGTTGATGGCGTGCTTCTCTCTCTCTCTCTTTGTTTTGCGGTTGAATTGAGCGGTGTTCGATTTAACGGCGAAACAATGATAGTTTAATATGGACGGTAGAGGGTTTAATTTTACGTTAATATATTCCACGTGTCCTTAAAACGTTCGATCGATTTTTTTTTTACCCACATCATGTTAAGTAAGGCAGACAAAAGTGGCTTTGTGGAACACTACACCAAAAAGCTTTGTGTGGAGCTTGCGAGCTCATTTATTATTTAGGAAATATCAGATTTTTCTTTTTGTTATGTTTCATTGAAATAATCTTTCGATGTAATCAAATACCAAAATGTCATCTTTGATTACTGCACATTTGGGATGTGAAAGAGTTTTTAGGAGAATAGAGCACTAGACTTTGAAATACGAGCTTGTGATCGAATATTCCGAAAGCCCTAAAAATCATCTTTAAATGTGAAATGTTTCTTTATCTACGCCAGACACACACACAAACACAGACGAACACACAATATATATACATATATATATATATACTCGAGGTAATTATCTTAATGCATATATAGGCTATTTAAATCTATGTATTTATATATCATTTTTTGTTTGTTAATGAATACAATGCGAAAGGAAATGAGAGGATAATTATTGTCTAGCTTAAATCAAAGTTCCCCATTATATCCTCCCTTTTTGAAAAAGTTGCGATGGTTTTAAAATGGTATTTAGGGCCTATGTATATATATATATAGTTCCGATTCAGATTATAGCATTCTTTATTCTAAATGTGTCAATTTAATTAGTGACTTATTCAGTTACAGAACATGTAACAACTACTCAATTAAACACTTGTTAGTGTATATATTTGTATTAATATTTAACATTGTTTTATTGTAATCAGGTCAATATAATCCTGTAAATCCTGATAATTAAATAAGTCTCAGGTGGTGAGTGTTTAATACGCTCCCCTGAAAGTAATTGCAATGCCAACGTGTGAAATATATCGGAATTAAGTAATTTGGTCGATTTTGCGGCGGGAAAATGGTTATTATATGAGATATACATTATCGACGGCCGACCATGAAAAGAAACGCGTGTTCTGATTTTCAATTCAGACGTTTCACTTTACATCACACCTGGAAAGCTAATGATATTTAGTTAAATTGAAATTTTAAGTTAACACCCCTCCCCCCCCCCTTCTCACTCACTCTTTAGCTCTCTTTATCTCTCCCCCTCATCCTGTCTCTCTCTTCCCCTCGCTCTCCTCTTTCCCATTCTGTAAATCGTTCGTATCAATACCTACATTCATTATGTAAGTTATAAACTATTTCAATTATATTCTAGTCTATTTCATGAAATTAATCTGTTTCAAGATATCTCTGACACAAATTTCCCAAACTTCTTTACATTATCAGGTCGCTAAACATCTGCAATGTTTCATTAGTTTCGGACGCTTTTTTTTTTTTTGGTTCACATTTTGACGGCAAATCAGCGTGAAGAACATAGCGATCGAATTGCCGCGCTGTCACCTGCCTTTATTGCTGTAATATCGTTCACGTTAACACCTCCAGGAGGGCCCCCCTAAATAAATCAGACATATCAATGAAGTCGACGAGGGGATAAGAAAAATGAGGAAGACATAGGAAATAAATAATAATGTCTGCCAGCTAACATGACCAAGCCAGCCAGCCAGCCAGCTAGAGCCCAAATGAAGCTCCTACCTCATATCCGGCTCAACCGGCAACAGCTTCAGGGGGGCGCGTTATTATTGAAATGATAACATCGCATTCAATTTCGAGCGCACATATTGGTCTTAACTGTGACACATTAATTTCCCATTTGGCTCACCATCCCGCGATAAAAACACAATTTATTATGCGATAGGCGTGATTTTTATTTCACACTTGTGTTAATTTGCTGTCTTTGTGCGCGCTGGATACAGGATTTCCGACAGTTTCTCTGCATTCATCCGCGTCCAAATGTCACCGGGCTATGACAATTAATCTGTTGATTTTCATGTCGGGTTTTATTACATTTGGCTCTTGTCTGCGAAAGCGAAATTGTTGAAAAAAGGGCTTTGACAATCATTGATTGGGATATCATCATGAATTTAATAACAGAGTTTCACACATGAGTGAGGAGTAGGTGTTTATTGCTTTGCTCCACAGGCGTAAAGACAACTGTTCCGAGTGCCAATAAAAATGATATGAAGCGCAATTGATGAGCCATATAAGGCGAGTAAACTAATAGATGTTCCATTTTATGGCAACGTGGCTGCCGGTGCCGTTTTGAGGCGTGGCCTGTTGACAATTTAAAAAGATTGCCGCCATGATCTTCTCTTTTAATCGAGATGGGTCATATTTATCAGAGTCATTGTAAAGCTGCCTATGTAAGTTTGATTTCAGTGAGAGTGATACGAAGTTTGAAGAGCTTAATCAAACTTGACCTACATGTACATGTATATTCCATGTATTTTGCCCATTTCCTTTAATTTTTTTAATTATTAATCTACTTTCAGCGAAATTTCATCATTCATCTACATAAAAAAAGACTTTTCTTTAATTTTAGTCAAAGGGAGAGCATACTAAATAACATTATTATTACAGTGAAATGCTAATGAACGACAAAAAATGTCCACATCGATTTGGACGACCATGGTGACTGGACTTTTTACCTCCGACAAAATGGGGCGACATCACTGATGATAATAAAGATGATGACGATGATAATGGCGGCGGTCGTAGTGGTGAAGGTGGTGATTATGATGACGATGACAACGATGAACTGCTGTGCTAGAATACTGAATTCAACGATGTGTGATAGCGAGTGTGATGATGATAATGGCGACGAAGTGGCGGTGCTGAAAAAGAAGATGATAATGATGATGATGATAATGGTGATGATAATGATGATGATGACGATGGTGATAAAATTGAAGATAAGGATATTGATGATGGTGATGATGATGATGATAAAAACCAAACTTATTCTTATCCAAAGTTAACGGGAATGTTATGACGAGAGTAACAATGTCGATTATTACTTGAACAAGAAAGTGTGTTTTAAACTGTCATACTAATCAACGACACTGGTATGATGATAGCGGTGATAGTCACTAGACAAGTGGGTATCATATTATGAGTGACAATGAAGCATGAGTATGGTTGGTATGTTTTTGAAAGGTATGTTCACTAATCTTCTATAGGTCAACTTCAAAACTGTTCATAATCATGCTAACACGAACTATGACATATTGTAGCCCAGCGATTAAACCGTTCACATTGTCGTGATATGTGTGATTCAGGAGTCAAATTCTGTAGAACGACTTGGAGCTGATTGGAGTAAGTAATTAGGCTGCTTGTGTGTCTGATAATGCCTTGAACTCTCGAGAAACCAACCTAAATCTAGACTATGAGAAGTTTGCATACATGATAAAAAGAAATGAAGCAAACTCTCACTTCGGATCACAACAAACTAAAAGCATAAGAAGTAAGCTCCCCTAGCTATCGTGGTAATCACATCCCCAGTGAGAGTGGCGTAAAAATGGGGGCACTTTGCGAAACATTCATGCACCAATGACAGCCCCTTTCGGGGTGTTACGCCCTCCACGTCACGAGTGGGCGTGCGCGTAAAAATACTCCATATTTTGTACTTCAGTCTGTTTTTCAGTCTGACAACCCAGGTAATCTTCCAAGATATGTAGACGGAGAAAAAAAAGGGATGATGCATCAGGATAAAATAAAATTGTGTGTCCCAGATTCAGAAGCGCAAGACAATACCCTTGCTCATTGACTAAATCTGTCAAGAAAGCATGGAGCAGGCATGCCAGCGCACGCACGCGATTCGCGCGGATTATCCGCCAGAAATCAATGATGCTAAAGCGTTGGAGTGCAGTGGTGGCGAGTAAGCAGAAGAGTTAGGGCGTTATTAAGGCTTGTGATTGATATTGATACATGGCGGTGATTCGTCGAGGAGAAGCCTTCTTAACCTCGTCCCCCCTCAGACTCGTGCGCTCTGATTGCGGTTGACAAGTCGGGGTCAAGTGGCTGATATCTTTATTATGCTTGGCCTTTGGCAGCGTTTGTTGTTCGATCCCCAATCTGTGATCGATCGGCCTGTCCGGGTATAAACTTTTCCAGCTTGCGTTGAGATGGAGGGGATCGCATTGCAAACCCATCCAAACTTCACGAGCAAAAACAAGAAATTGAGGGTATTAGGAGAGCTTTATGGACAGGTAAATGGAGGACGTGAGAGCGAGGATGGAGAAAAAAGGGATGAGAGATACGGAGAGAAAGAGAGAGTTTGACATGATGGACAGAGATTGCAGGTCGGAGTGGAGTTGAGCAAAAAGAAAACCCGTCCAAACAAATTGTACAGTTCCACTCGTTTCAGGAAAACCCCCGAATAACCTATTTGCAAAATGTGAGTAATCAACACTCAAGTCAATAACTCGTAAACGTAATCAGGGCAATAGATACTATTTGGAATTAAGTCAAAAACTAGGTAGGCCTAAGTCACATTATCCAGGCGTTGTCAAATTTTTGGCAAAAATAACTCTATAGGGCTATAGGAAAAAAAAAATATCCTTTTATTCGTCTTAAGGTTATTCAGTGTCTATACCCTCGACTATAGCAATGAACTCTGACGATCCAATAACAATGGACAAGGACGCTTCCAGCCTGTCCAGAGGATGTCTATTTTTAATCCTCAGGTTCGCTTTCATCTTGACACTGGACCAGGGTGTCTAGGGCACCCCAAGTAGACCGACAGTCCACTAGACCAGTCCTGCTAGGCCAAAAGAAGGGTCGTCAGATTGGAAGGAACTATAGAACGGCAATGTAGGTCTGTCTCGTCGAGTCGCCGGTCTGTGGATTGTCGGTCTCGTGGGCTGTATCCATAATCATCTTCAAAAGATACTAAGAGGTAAGGCCTAGCTCGAAAACGTAGAACCGGTGTGTTGGTCATTCCATTAAGACGGTAAGAGTTACAAACGATGACCCGTCCTTGAAAAGGGGAGCCATACATTGGCGACAACTCGCGCAGACAATTTTATAGGGCTCCACATTAGTGCCCTGTTTTACCTGTAGAACCTAACAGAACAATCAATCAATGGGCACGTACGCTTCCAATGATGACCGACTTCATATTTGAAAGATTACTGTGCGCAATAAAATCATGTTTAATAAAAATTAATGTCCCCTAAAAAGATTGATCAGATAAGCCTTGATAGAGTACCTGCTCTTCGGGCTTCGAGACTGTCCTTCTTTCACAACATAACTTTTATTTGTCAGATTTAGGTTAATTCTTTGTCTGCAAAATAGAACAATACCATTGGTATTGGGACACGGCTAGGGGGAGAGGAAAAAGGTATGAAATTGAGAAAATCCTGCCAAAGGGGCTCGTTAGAATGCGTAAATTCTTATCGCAAATGTTTTGCATTTAATCCTCTCAATTTGTCATATCGGGAGAATAAATCTGGACTGGGTTCACGCGTCGTGGGAATTGAGCTTTTCATCTTTTATAACATGTGTCAATTGTATCATGATGTTCTTGTACAAAGCACTTGTATCAATACCCGGTAGATGGGCCTTAAAATGTTGACAGGGTGTCATATGAAAAGAGCAAAATGTGAAGCTGTTAGATAGTACTTAATACTAAGGAAGTCGGTACCCTACAACGATTGAGCGTTGGTAAAATCAAACATTACTATAATATTTCAAAAAAATGGTAGTTCCTGGACTTGTTAATTGTTCATTCGTGGAAAAAAGAAGGAATTAATGATAACACGAAAGTTAATATGCTCGTATCACAGTTCACATCCAGACTGCTCATCTAGCGGATGACAAGATTTACCTACCCCAAGAAATGCAGTTTCCGTTTTAAAGGTCAGCTGAATGTCGGACGCAAGTGAATATTTGGTGTATGTCTAGGCTCTGATCCAGATTTTGTAAAATAGGATGGGAAAGAATTCAAATGAAACATATGAGGGGGGCAATATTTTGTGATGTCCATATATTATGCCAAACTGGTTTCAAAAGATGGCACGGGTAAGTTTGTACCCCAAATCGGCCTCTGTCTATGACTCTGACCAACAAACACAAGCAAACTGTATTCCTAGACCCGATAAAACTCAAATACATGCACATCTAAAGATTTCATACCCTTTCAACCGAATGGCATTTTTATGGGACACCCTGTAAATTCAATCTCCAAAGAGCACCGAATCAATCTCGATGTGGGTGTCTATTGGGTTAATACCGCCCTGGAACATCGACCAATCCCTCTAGGGGGCGCCAGACACGGGGCAGCAAAATAGTCATATTTTATTTATCGCCGTCGACACCGAACAAAATAACACTTGTTCTATTTTAATCTCCCAACAAAACCGGGGCAAAGGGAGATGAAATTCTACATTTTCATCGCCATCTCCTTCTCCTTCTTCTTTCATTCCTTATTTATGTCTTTTCCTCCACGCCACTCAGAACTAGGCCGAGCATGAATTTTGGATCAAAACATGCAGGGGGAGAGATTCCACTTGAAAAAGCGGGGTTATTCATGGAATTATGGGTGTATGCAGCTATATAGGAAAATTGAAGGCGCACTGTACAGTGAGGCATGAAATAAGCTTAGAAGATTTACTGTCTCTGTCTGTCATGTCTAATGGAAATGCGCTATATCACAGATGAGATGGACAAAATGAAAAGCTTTGAAGAATTATTGTCAGGTATTGGCTCTATAAATCATCTTTAGATTGGATTAAAGAGATGAATGCCCACAAGCTTCAGTTTTTGTTCCAATTAATGCGTGGCGTAGGAAACAACTCAATCTTCAGTTGAGATAGGTGGTATATACTGTCTGCTTTCATAACTAGAAACACTCATCACAGAGTATTGTGAAAAGGTGATTTAAAAGAATCTCTATCTTAATAAGTGGGTTTAGTTTCTAAGCATAGTTGATAATATGTAAGTAAGCAAACACTACGAACAGTTTTGTTTGAGCTTTGGCTTTTTCTATTTTGGATTAATCACATCGAAAGATAAATCGGCAACTAATCTGGGTTGGTATAGGCATATTCAAAGGTATCAAAACGTTACCCCCCCCCCCCTCCCCCCGCCCCTCCCCTTGAGAAAAGAAGGGAGAGATATCAAGGGAAAACCATCTTTATTATTCATCCACACCCCCTTTCTCTTTCCCACTATGAATTAATTTGAGAGGATAGGTGAAATTGAAGGAAGCCTGGTCCACGACGGCATACACCCCTCTACTCCCCCCCCCCCCTCCTGACAATCATGCATCCGCCCCTGTTGTTGAAGTTTAAATTTTAACAGTAGACCCCATAGCATCCTTTATGAGATGAACATGCTTACTATCTCCCGAAGATATGAAAGCATTATAAAGCAGTGTCAGCTTTTTCAGACAATTTTGACCAATTGGATCCCATAAATCAATAAATGAATTAATAAATAGATAAATAAAGGCAGGGGTATGTTGTTTTTATTTTGTATCGGTTTGGCAACATACGTCGAAAGATAATCTAACCATACCAGTGATATATATCTAAGAGGAAACTATCGCTTGACTCAGCTGTTGTAAGTGGCAGCGGAAAATCTGGATCACTGTATGACAGGGGACTGTAATTCCCGGGCCCCACAGCCCCGGCGGCTTCGCCGGGGTTGACAAGTTTAACCGCAATGTCAGAGGTTCTTGGGATGTTATCCGCATTCAACATGACAAAAATAATTCCCAACAATTGGTGGAACCTCGTTCTGGTTCTCCCTAGGAGCCCCTCACCAGTCCCTTATGGCAATCAGCATATGTTGTCCGAGGCGGAGCTGACTCGTCAGACGATCTCCAGCCACGGACGCGTTGGCGCGAAAACTTAACAGCGATTAGTCTTTTCACCAGCCAATGACTCAGAAATAATGTTTACTCAATTTGCCCCCGCGACGATTTTCGTCCATGCAATCGCGTCATCTCACCCGCCGCTCTAATACAAACGGACGGCCAAAAATAACTTGAAAGCATGAGCTTGTCGAGAGGGAGGAGAAGGGGGGAAATATAGGCACAGTAACCCAGAAAATCGTGATCGCAAGGGACGACGAAATAACGGAGGAATTGGAGCATGCGAGATGGACGGGAACATAAGATGCACTGGCCTTCAGACGAGAGTAGAGCGCACTTTTTCGAGTCCGTGACATCGCGCGACTGAAGACATGGACAGAGAATTGAAAGGACGAAAATTGTTATTGACGTTGCCAATTTGACAAAGTTATGTTGGCATCGCTGCGCATGTTCGGGTAATTGTGGAGCTTGTCACGGGGGATATTAAAGGGTAGACTTACATGAAAGGTGATTGTGGTGAGATTGCGTGTTCTTGCGGGAGCCTGATCTCTGTTATTTTCATAGATGTTGAAATATGTATCTTGTTTCCATTTTTTCCTTCCTTCAAAGTACCTGGGCAGGGTGTTCAACCAATTTACATGTCGACTTTTAATTTCCCTGTTATCAAATACCTTCAAGCCCGCACAATACATTACATTATAGATAGGCTTTTCGTTTAAACACGAGTTGCACTCGCTGTTAACAGTAAACTATTACGTGAAATTACGGCTATCCGTAATGGGCAGAATCGTTATAGATACATTCTCTCTCGCGCTCTCTCTCTCTCTCTCTCTCTCTCTCTGTCTATCTTTACGTATGTACACCATGTACGAGAAGTAAAGATTAGATGAAGTTAATTGAGATTATCCAAATGTATACGAATGTATATGAAAACAGACGTTGCTTGCAATATTGGAAATCAGCTTTTATCGAAGAAAAGTCGTCGTTGCTTTTGCTTTGCAGGACTACATTATCAGAACTACGCCTAATGGAGCTAAATGAAATAAAGACGCGACACTTTCTGGACATAAGCAAAACCAACACCTTCTCAATACATGCATATAGTCATACGAGTGCAATCGGGGGGGGCGACCTATGACTGTTTAATTTGGTCAATAAAAATAGCCCACTACACTGCTCAAACATGCCGAATACGAGGAAGCGCTTGCCCGTTTAATGGTAGATATCAAACTTCTCGGGAGGCTGCCCCTCCATTGGCTTCTCCCCTATCTCCGCCTCGATGAATATTCATGAACCGATGAACGAGAATCATAACATTAATATATCATGACAAGGACCGAGCAAAATGAAGCCTAACCTTCTAATGTCAATAGATGGCGTACGACCACTTAAGAACATGACATGACAAACTCATTATCTCGTCACTTCTCATGTTTATTGACCATTTACTGCGATTTGTTCGTAGCTGCATGTGGAGGACAGACCGCTCACTCCATGGTCTGATTTTTAACCCATTGGTTACTAAATCCTCTCATTCCCATAGCCTTAGTACTGTAATCACCAGATCATCGTCGGCCATGGGTTAAATGAAATGTAAGAATAATTATGATGATTCTTGCTTACCGTGTATTAAACACCGGCATCCATTTTCCCTTGGCACTCAAGGGGCTTCCTCTAAAACGTCTCACAAAATCCAATGTCCTTAGTCAGTGTTTCATTAGGTTACTTTTCATAATTGAGTCTTCTTATCTGTGGTTGTTGATATTCTTGCGATGATATCATAGCAGGAAACATGGTAGGTTTTTAGAGTTGACATTGCAGTTGAAATGTACTCCTGATCCTGATAAATCTCGGAAGGCTATTCCAAAGTAATTCCAGGGCAATAGAAGGCTCTGCCATCTAAAGCTGTGTGATTGAGAGATAAGAAGGTTAGGAAAGTAAGTTTTTATAAACATTCAATTCTTGAATATAGTAGGTGGCACACATTCTTCTAGAAAATGACTCCCTCTTTACAATTTTAATCGTGATTTCCATATCCGTGTGTCATTTCTCGTATTCCAGTAGTCATATAATTTGAAAGCAAGTATTGAAAATCAATTTTGAAAACATCGATAAGAAATTAATTCATGTTCTGTGATATAATATATTTTGTAACTGTATGAGTGACGTAAGACTAAGATTAAACAAAAATAGAAAAAGAAATCTTCATGGATAGTACTTTAATAGATATCTTAAAGATATAATATTATCTTATACTAAACACTATAAAAATTGTACTGAACAATTAAATTAACAAAAGCAAAAACACAACTGTAGATATATGCACAGTGTATGTGAGGGAAATCATTTCATTCATCATAAAAGTAGACAGAACTGCACGACGGAAAGCACCCGATTCAACCAGGGACGTGAATTCTCTTTAAAGCCCCACTGCACTACTTATAGCTACTTGCGCCCTCTATATAGCAAACAATGCCCAATCGATGACCATTGGTCCCCCATGATTTTATGTTAATTGGAGCTAATTTGATGAGATAGCCACCTGTCAGACTGTCAAACTAGTGCAGTGGGATTTAAAGATAAAGGTGAGTTCTGGTAATGCGATGGCATTGTGTAAGAAAAGGTGTGGAATGGATCAGAAAAAGTTGATCATGTAGCATGTAAGTATTGGTGTACACTGCAAGGTTCTGGAGTCATCAAAATCATAATAAATTTGGCCCAGTATTGGTAAAGTAACAAGCACTGTACACAGAAAGATGTATATTAGACTACACAAATGGTGTCGGGGCTAGTACTACCTGATTTTCTTATCTTTCTATGCTCATTACTCAGCCAGTATACATTATCTTCCAAAATTGTTTGGCACATGACATTTATTGTAATCTTGCACATTCAGTGTAAGTTTCGTTTGATTCTGTGAGAATTCATTTTCTTTTTTTTTTACCAGAACTCAAGTTTTATCTTTAACATCTTATCAATAAAATGTAATATAGGTATAGATCATAAATAAAATCAGAACAAATTACAGGTAGCCCGTGCTGTTGATGTTTATGTTGCAGCTTATGTTGTCAGTGTCTATAGGAGTTGCCGGCAATTTGTATTTGAGGTGTCTGTGATGCTATGTCAGGGCCTTGTATATAAATGTTCAGGTTGAATGAGTTTATTCGGAACTACTGTGCCATTGATTAGTGTACCTTGTTGTAGTGAGAACATTACGTAATACATTGTTCACTAGATTATTGTAACAGTTTCCATTTTCAAGACCGTGACAGCTACTTCTGGCGTCCTCAGCTCATGGTAAGTCAGCGTTCCCCCTCCACGCCATTTTGAAGGACACGACAAATACGGGTGGTGGGGGGGGGGGGCTTTCGAGAAACATTCCGCCATTTCCCTATTAGGGGCTATTCCACCACCCCCCCCCCCCCCTCCTCCGATATTTCTCGATACCCCGCTGATCATATTTTCCAAAGTTTCATGTTCACATAAAAGTTCCATTATAATAAGTGTTTGATAACACCCCTAAATTCTAAAGCATCACCATGTATGTAGGCCTATATGTAAAAGGAATGGGTTCTTTTTTTCATCGTTGTCTGTAAATATACATCTCAAGATAAAGAATTATTCTTTGGGAAGATGTGAAAGAAACATTGCAAGAAACTCTGAAATTGAAATCGACGTTGATTATGCCAATTTTAGTTGAATTCAAACAAGAAAATTATAATTATTTAGCTATTGCACCACCTGGTTGGAGCCATAAGTGCATTAATTCTGTGTTAACGTATATGATTTAACATTCGTCTTGCTTCAAACAGACGACATGTTCCACTGCATCTGGGGGGTGTTTCACAAAGATCCTAAGTAGAACTTAACACTAAGTTGGACTTAAAAACTATGGACAGCCATTGGAGCCTTAAAATGAAATATATTCAAAAGCGAAAAATCAAGTATTTTTAGTCTTTCCATAAATTCCACATCAATAACATGAAATCTCCCATGATAATAGAAAATACGAATGATTTGAATCAACATTTTATGCCTTTTAAAATAACATTTACAAAATATTTTCAAGGATGCTAATGGCTTTCCATAACTTTTAAGTCCAACTTAGAGATAAGTTTGACTTAGGATCTTTGTGAAACACCTCCCTGGTTACTATACTTAAGTGTCTCCAAAATTGAAAAAGTCAAGAAATGTGGCGCCAAGAGCAATACATTTTCGCTTACATTATACCATAACCAAATTCCTTTCCTTATTCTGTTAGACCTCGTAAACACAGTGCCCTAATATTAGTTAAGCAGATTACACAAGATTTGACGCCCTGTGATATCCACCTTTCAGCATGTTCATTCGTACGTCCTTAATCACGTGACCCATTAAATACCCGGATGATATCCCAGGTACCTTTGCCCAAAGCGTTGGTGCTTGTTGGAAGGAGAACAAATGATGACAAAAGTAATGGGAAATATTGTCTCCCCATGGGATCGTTGACCAAATGTGAGCCGACCTCCTTTTTCAGTCGCTATGCCATCGAACTGAAGTCGACGTTTGCTCCCGTCACTCGCCCAGCTTCACCCCCCCCCCCCCCCCTCCCTCCCTCCTGCATTGCCTCGATTGGGAATCGCGCATTAAAAACCAATCCACGCGTCTTCATGTGCCGTCATTTTAATACACCCCAGGGTTTTCACAACATACGTGATGTTAGGGAATAATAAACGATCATCGCTATCACCACCTTTATCACTTCTTTCCTCCTTTCATCCATCCCCTCATCCTCTCTCTTTCTCTCTAGGCATAAACCCCCCTGATCGTTGGGCCGGCCGGCGGACACGTCTGTGAATGACATGATATTCAAGCATGATTTTCAGGTTCAAGTACATGATAATCGCATCGATTGGGAAGGTATGCCGGGGCACGCACGCCGGCATCACTCCAGGGCAATGGCGTCCTTGCCGACCGGCTTCGTGGACGACCATGCATGCTACAGGTTTGACGTCGACGAGTAGAAACGAAGGCAATTTGTTTAAAGAGAGCCCGGACAAAATATCTGGCATTCTATAAGAGTTGTTTGGTAGGTTGGTAATCTCAATTTAGCATTAGGTGGATTTTTTTGTCCAAACAGCGTCCAATTTATTTCATTTCAAAATTATTTCTCGATCACTTTAGAAAGGAGCATTTTATGACAGAACAAATTTACTTCAAACACACCTGTAGCCAGTTTGCCAATGATGAGGGCAGCTGCCCAAAACATTTCCCCCTTCCGTAATGGGTTGTCAACCCCCCACCCCCAGTCCCTCCCAGCCATTCACGGTTTGTATTTCTTCCCCTATATAATTATGTACGAATTCACAATTGCATGACTATGAATGAAAAGTTTCTTCCCCTCCCCCTCGTTCTGTCCCTCTCTCTATCCCGTCCTCTTACGTTATGTCCCTCTCTCCACTCTCCCCTTTCTCGTGACCCCTAACATTTCATACTAGAAGTTGTACCTCGATCATGTGAGACTTTCTATCAAATAACAGGTGGATAACAAGTTACCTTATTTAGCCGAAACGTCACAACGTTGGAAAACCACCCCACCCCTGTTATCCCAACTTCTCAAACAACGAAATGGGGTGATTGATGAGATGGATTAGTTTTTAGAAAAACCATGACAGATTTGTTTAAGGGAGGGTATGTGCGGATAAAATGGTAATACCCTACTTGTTTGATGGTATTTTTAGAAACGATGTGCATCAAATCACTTATCTTAGGTTACCCATGTCATCAAAATACTTCAAAGCAAATATAATTAATAATGTAACAATGCATTCGGAAACAAGATTTGTATGCTATATACGACCAGTGTCGCCAATGATGACAAAATAAGACCAGTGATCAGACTTTAGGTATATGAGGCGTTGTAAAATCACCTGTAAGCCCCCCCCCCCCCGTAGATCTAGAACGTGTTAACAAAAATTAATTAGATCTCAGCATGTTGTGAAGAAAATTGATTCCTGATCACAGTAAGCACTCAAGTTCAATTCAGTCGAATTTCCCACTCATCTCCGAATCCACCCCCCCCCCCCCCCCACCCACGATGATATGACCCTCTTACTTGGCAGAGCTCCGAAATTATAGGGTTTAAACAATATAAACTTTTTCCAGTGAAAGATATAAAGTTAAACAAAAGAGTATAGGGAAGTGAGGTTAAAGTATGGATTCAATACTAGCCGCCGATTTCTTGTTAATGGTCATAGATTTTCCTCTTAATGTATTTTGATATTGTATTAAGTGGGTTGGAGATGTAGATAGGAGGTTGGGGAAAGGGATAAAGCTGAACAAAAGAGAAGGGGGTGTGGGGGGTTATAAAAGGATGGAGATGAGCAAAGGGGGTGCAAGGAGTGTAAGATGGTGGAAGGAAAGAAATGTGAAGAAATGTAAGGGTGTGGGGAGGTTAAGATTGGGAAAGGGGTGGACATGAACCAAAACAAAAGCGGAATGCGGAGAGGAGAAGAGGGTAGAAGAGAAAAGGTGAAACAAGAAAGGGGGTATGGAAAAGGGAAGATGGATGAAGAGGGATATAGATGAAGAAAAGAATTGGGAACGCAAAGGAAAGTGAGAGAAGAGATAAAGATAATGAAAAGTAATGGAGTGTGGAGTCGAAAGATGGGGAAAGGGGTGATCGTAAAAAGAAAGGGTGCTGGGAGGGGAAGATGGTGCAGAGCAGACGTGTAAAGATTGTTCCAAGAAAGGGGGAAGGTGGGGGAAGGGAAGATGGGGATCGAAATCAAGATGAATCAAAGAAAGGGGGTTATGGGGACGAGGGGGGAAAGGGATGCAGAATGAGGGATGGATTCGATGTGTTTTCTCGCAAACGCCCGTTCGAATCTAGGTTGATGAAACGGTATGTGGTGCCCCGAGTGACGTGGCATCAAACATTGGTACTGTGATCTTTTGTCCCATTATGGTTTGGGGCTGTACAGGGTGAACAAAGAAAATGATCAAATTACCATCCGCTTATTGCTGGATGGAGGCCTCGTAATCCAATAGTGAGAACACTTTCTTGGAAATACGAAGGTCAATGGTTCGAGCCCAAGCACGGCCTTCTTATCTGCATTACTTCTCTATATACAGGTTTTGTTATGGATGTGTTATAAACTGCATTGTATTGGATTGGCATCCACACATGCACAATTGCGACTGGTTTAAGTGAATTATACAAAAATGTGCAAAATTCAACGCGATCAAAATGAAATCGTTAGCTCTTATCCACAGGGCTAATCCCCCCAGTGCCAGATTTATAACGAGATAATCGGATTAACGCGATGGTACTAACAATAGCGCGTGCAAAACACTAGGCACAGTCCAATGGGCATGAACAATAACTGCTATTACGAATGTTTGCTAGCATGCAAGAAGCAGCGTAACAGTAGCGTGCACGCAGCCTCATGGCAGGCTATGAGTTAGTTTGTATGTTTAGTGGATACATCAAATGAAATATGTGCAGATTAGCTTATCTCGAAATTGTTTCCTTTTTGTTACAGATGTAAACCAAAACCCCGGCTTCTACTTATCTCGAATAATCCCTTCTGTGTTACAGATCTTCGAAAGAGAATGAAAAAAGCATCTTCTCCTTATAATTATTTAAGGAGTAAAATCAAATGATCATTCATTAAAGGTAAAGACCAGTAATGGTCATGCGATTGCATTGTGAAAGAAACGTTGTGGAATCGATCAGAAAAGGTCGATCATCTAGCATCTAGCATCTGCAAGGTTCTGGAATCATCAAAATGATAAGAAATTTGGCCCATTCTTCGTAAAGTTACAAGCACTATACACAGAAAGATGTATATGGGACTACCCTATCTCTCTCACCAGACCATGAGAGAAATAAATTTACCACATATATGAATTAGTAGGCGGTTTCCCGGCAAATTTGTTATCATCATGTATTAGTCAAAACATATTCTTTCACATGATTGGTAATGAGAGCTTCCATTTCATTTTTTGAAATTGGGGCGTTGCCAATACTGGTCTTTACCTTTAAAGGTAATACAAAGTTTTGGTGTGGGGTCATGAATTTAGTTCAAATGATTATTGGAAGCATATGCGATCGTACAATATTCAGTGATCTTTGTCGTGGCTGAAATCGAGTCTAAAGTGATGACATTGTAAATAATAAACTCTTTATGTCGTATAGCGCCCTCTCAAGGTCAATATATTTATTAAGCTATAAAACAATGTTATTTGACTAAAATCGACCGATTTGCCATTGCCGTTTGGAATATATATACCACAACTGCACATTCTGAGATTTTCATGGTCGCAGCTACCATCTTAATATGGCCGTAGGCGCTATTTGAAATTTATCAAAATTTATCGGGAGCACCGGTAAATGTTTATATCCAATTTTTAGTGCTTATAATACTTCCATAGGGGAATCCAAATATATCAAAATTGTAAAGAATTACTACCCAGCCAATTTTCAAAATTTACCAAAACTTTGTAATACCTTTAATAGCGATGACTAGCCAAATAGATATAACAGTCTCGCCGAGAAGATGAGAAGAAACTGCCAGCTCATTTCTGCTCTAGCATGTTTATGCTGATATAAACCTACAAAAGGGTATTTACACGGGGCTTCCATATGGAGTGTTAAACAGATTTTTCGGTCTTAAAATGTTTGCACACCCTGTAGTGACTCCAAACCGCCGTAGCTGACAGGCATGAATGAATCCAGCGTATTTCTCATACTACATCTGATGTATCTACGAAAGTGCATCAGGAAAAGTCACTTCTGGGGCTGGCGTTATTTCTATGACATTGCGGGGATTCCTTATTTTCCTTGCCGTAAATACAGAAAGTCTTCTTTTTCCCCGTGTTTTGAATGTCATCCATCACTGTTCTTTTTTTCTCATATATCCATGGTGGATGTTTGACATAATAAATGACGAGAAATCGAATCTCGGGGTTGATGCACAATGTGGTGTTCGGAGGCAGTGGCGTTTCGTGGTTCCAGCCGATACGGGGGCGCCGGTCTTAATAAGTGAATTATAACAAATATAAAAAAGAATATCACCGCCGAGTAGGTTGAAGGATTGGAGAATGTGCAAATATCTTCTTTTTTTAAAGTTGATTCCCCTCCTCCTTTCTCTCTCTCTCTATCTCTCTATCTCTCTATCTTTCTCGCTCTCTTTCTCTTTCTTTCTTTTTGGGTCATGCATGTAGATTACCCAGTCCACACCACAACGAAAAGTTTATGAATGGATACAGTAACCTACATAAATAAATCAAACGAACTCAATTCATTGAAATATAATCACAAATTTGTATTTACATCGATTTCCAAGTAAGTACAAAAGGAAATGAAAAAAATACAAATACATTTTCAAAACGTAATGTTGAAGTCCCTTCATTTTTCCCCATACCTTTTTACTATCACTGACGACAGACAAAATGATGATGAGAGATGAGGAAAATGAAATAAAGAGAAGGAGCAAGTATAAGAGAGAGAGAGAGAGAGAGAGGGGGAGAGATAGTGAGGGGGAGGAATTCTACTGTTACGTACTTGGGGGGGGGGCGATCATTTACGATTTTTGAAGCAAAATTACATTCTGTTTTTTCCTTCATCTTTTTCCAGAATGGTCTACAAAGAAAACTTAAATCATCCTCGAATCAATTGAACTTTCATTTTTCTTTTGATCAACATTTTCAGCTAAAACAAAACAAAAATCGATTGCGAAGGGCATTGCAGCTCATGATGAAATCGAACGCTTACAAGCAGTATATCGCCTTTCAAGTTCAAGAGTTTGATTCATCTTTTCCTGAACGATTTTATTCAACAGGACACTGTGACTCTTAGTCGTTGATAGGGCAAAGATGAAGTGTTTGCAAAACAGCTTTCGAGACATTCATGAGGTATATTGATCTATGACACGAGTGTTGGTTTAATTCATAGTATTCAGGGTTATGATCATCGGTTGTTAGACCCATGCTCCGGTGATAAATGCCCCGTGGTCAATATCCTAAGGTAACAAGGGGTGGTTTCACAAAGATCCTAAGTTGAACTTATCTCTAAGTTGGACTTAACAATTATGGAAAGCCGTTAGCATCTTTGAAAATATTTTGTAAAAGTTATTTTAAAGGCATAAAATGTTGATTCAAATCATTCATATTTTCTATTATCAAGGAGATTTCATGTTCATGATGTGGAATTTCTAAAATACTTCATTTTTTGCTTTTGAATATATTTTATTTTAAGGCTGCAAATGGCTCTCCATAATGTTTAAGTCCAACCTAGAGATAAGTTCGACTTAGAATCTTTGTGAAACACCCCCAGGATTCCTTACGTCAACCCGGGACCCAACACTGTACCTCAAACTAATCCTAACTCTAACCCTTAACCAAATCAAAACTTAACCCTAAACCTAACCCAAAACCCAATCGCAGCCCTAAACCCTGTATCTTGTATATACGAAATAATGCCTCTAGCAATTGCCGCCGGAGTACACTTATATAAGATCATGTAATTATGCCAGAGCACCTAATCCTTGTTTTAAGGATACCATAGAGGTGTTGCGCCCTAGCCGACTACAAGAGATCCAAACTTTTGGGATTCGAATCCCTGTCCTCTGCAAGACATTACATACATTTTAATGATTTGTATTGAAGAAAGAAATTGCAATCTCGTCTTGCCATCACAATTATTGGAAACGGCTCAAACAACCTACTTGATGGAATTTTTACATGAACGCTGTACATTTCTTTAAATGTTCATGTTTTCGAAACTTCAGAACAAATCATTTTCAATACATATACAGACCATTCGAAATTTCTACCATACCAATATTAAATTGTCTTTACATTGAATTCAGTTCTGTGCTTTTATTATCCATCATTGATATGAGAAATAATTCATTCTATATTATTGTTACACGGCCCTGTGCAAACCTTTTAAACTGGATTTTGACTGTGTTTTCGTCACTCAGTCAATAAATCAATCAATTCCGTTTGCTTCTATAAGACAGTGCCTGGATTGATGAACAAGCTCAGAGTATAACCTTTAATTCTTGAAATATTATTCGAGTAAGTGAACCGATCCCACTGGGCGACCGGGGGTGCCCTCCCATTGATTTTCGGATAAATAATCATCGTTTGGGGAGCAGCTGCCTGCATAACGGCGGAATCCCTCTCGCAAACTGTTTTCCCAACATTCTGGAGGCGTGCATGCACATTTTGGATGTCGACAACCCTTTCGAGCCCGGGCGCAATGTCGACTGACTTTTTCTTCTTCTTCTTCTTCTTCTTTATTGGTCGACATGTTGTCTCAGTTTTCCCTGATAATACTTAACGCGCGGATCGTGATGCCGCATCTCAATGACAGCGTCGCCAGAGTCATCGGATGCCGGGCTGCTTGATCTAATGTTTATCCCGACTGAATTGAACTTACATTTAGGTTCAATTTCAATTTTCTAGGATTCCAGCCCGCGTCATGAACAAAAATATAGTGAGGTTTTGTTGTTCGGTTGTATCGACCGATCAGATGCATGCAACGGTTTACAAGAATAAGACTGCAGTAAACATCCTGATTTTCAGAGATTGAAGTATTCGATGGTGTTTTTTTTTCTTCTAATTCTATATATAGACAATCGAACGGAAATCGGCACATATTACAAATACATTTTATTTGTAACTCGTGGTTGCATGAGCTTCAATTCTTGTATGCGTAAAAGAGGTCAACAAAATTGTAAAAGAAGTGTTATTCTGCTGCATTTCCTTTGCAGAAATGAAAAAGGAGTAGAAATGAAGCACTCGGAAATATAATAAATAGGTTATGTTTATCAAATAAATTATATTCGAAATATTGATAACAATTAAGAAATGTCAGACAGTGCAATTAATAACCATCAAGAGCATCGTAATTACAAATATGGGAAACGAATAATTTCTTTTTACTATATAAGATAAAATAATATCAAGATATCTTTTTGCTTTTTGTATAAACATTGAAAACATAATTATCATTGAGGCTCGTAAGGATAATATTGCTTGATTAAAAATATTGATTAAAATAAACTTAGAAGTAATAATTGCTTTTTGATCTCATAAATGAGAACAGTATAAACATTTAAAAAAGTATCATTGAAGCTCGTAAGGATAATATTGATTAACAAAAACTTAGATGTAGTATTACCAGGATATCTTTTTGCTTTTTTTAAATTTCATAAGTGTAAACTTTGAAAAGACATCATTGACGCTTGTAAGGATTTGTTTCTCCTTTCCCTCGTACGAGGCCTTTTTAAATTTTGTTTTACTTTACTTTTTTTTATATATATAATTTTAACAACATTGCATATAGAGTTTGATAACACTATAATATACAAAATCAACAGACTGATGAAATAAAATAGGAGAGACAAAAAGAAACTGGAAGGGAAAGATCAAGGCATGAATAGAAATGCTTTAAAGGCTCGTAAGGATAATATTGACGTCATCACGACTGAAAAGAAAACTCCTTAGCTGCCCCTTAAGGTGGGCTGAGATATCTCCTGCTGTATGTAGGCCGCCCTAATGTAATCAAAGTAGTAATAATTTGAGCCACATCTGCTCTGTGCACGTTCTCTGAAAAAGTCAAATCAAATAATTTCTTACCGTTCTCTTTCTGCCTGCCTCTTTTTTTTTGCCCCCTCTCTTGTTCACTCGCTCTCTCTCTCTCTCTCTCTCTCTCTTCCTCTCTCTCTCTCTCTCTCTCGCTCTCTTTATCTCTGTCTACCTATTCCTCAATAATCTCAGTTTGTTTTCCCTTACTCGCTCCCTTTATACCTTCCCTATTTATCTCCCTCCCATTCTCTCTCTCTCTCTCTCTCTCTCTCTCTCCCTCTCTCCTCCGTCTCTCCCCCTTTCTCTCTCTCTTTCTCTCTCTCTCTCTCTCATTATCTTTGTCCCTCCTCCCTCTCCTCCTATATAGTCCGTTTGCTTAAGGCCCCTGTTGTAACACTTCTATCCAAGAGTGCGTTGGCCCGGTAGCCCCATAGCCCTTAGAATAACTCTCCACACCGTCCCTCCCATTCGTCTTTAAACTCTCGACACGCAAATATTATTCTAGTCGCCGTACGCCCTAATAGAATTGGGTCTCTTAGCCGGCGGCCCCCTACCCCATTTCCGTCAAATAAAATTTGCCAAAGATACGCAATGATCAGGGAGAGGGGGAATCGATAAAAGGTCACGCATTGTGTTCATTTAGTCACCTCAATACGTCTAAATAGTGCAAAGGGGGAGAATTGAGATGAATAGAGAGAGAGTAAAAGAGAGAAAGAAAATGAAGAGAGAGAGATAGAGAGAGAAAGAGAGAGAGAGAGAGAGAGAGATGCCATATTCGGAAACATCGATTTGCATCAGAGATCTGCATCATGTGACGTGGGTGCATTTGGGGTTTGTAATCAATTGTCTTGCTTTTTTTTACATAGGTTGTCATACCAAATTGTTTCATCATTACCAGATAATGAGAGGTTTATCATAAATACATAAAGATAGAGCGGATCACTGTAAAAAAAATATATATATATATATATAAACCTGTTATGAATATCATATGAATGGTTATCATGTTTATGCATCTGTGTACTGCATACATTTTGTATGGAAAATAGAGATAAAAAAGAAATCACATTATAAACAAAAACATACTTTTCAAAACAGTTAATCGTTTTGTAATTTGGGCAATGACCGCACAATAACACACATACACACACGCACACGATTATGCACGTATGAACCAATTGTATCTTTTATCGTGTAGGTATATCCAAATGTTTGTTTAATTATTATTTCCATAGTTTATTAAAGCCTTAGTCACACTAGAGATACGACCGGTAGCCGACACCCGACAACCACTTAATCGGGAGTTAGTTGTCAGAGGTCGCAGAGATGTTTTTGTCATTCTTTAAAAAGATGTCAGTGGTCTCGATGATCCGGAACATTTTTGGTCGGCTGGAGGTTTAGGCTGCTGCAGTGAAAACTTTTTGCCGACGAAAAGATGCCAAGCGATTACAGTCAGCAAAGAAGCATAACTTGCGTTCTTATGTTGTTTCATGTTTTAAAATTGATTATGAATTTAAACGTTTAAGTAATGCATACACTGCAGAGAAAATGATACATTCTATTTATTTCAACAATTCAAGTACACAAGTCTCGAAATTTAAAAAAAAAAATTACATCGATGTTGCCAGGGCGTTCGAAGCGAATGGACGGGAAAACAACTGAGCACACTTTTAGGCTCATGTGCTTACCATGTTTCATGAAAGAAAACTCTGTACAGCTCTATGTTCATTTTTTTTTCTTTACGTCCGGTATGGGGACAGCATATCACCGCCGGCTGCAAAAACGCGAGTAAATCAAAAACCCGTACACCATTATTCCCCCAATAAAACACCATTTCTTCCGCCGTATATACGGCGATTTTTTTTCTTGCCTCGAGCCCTATTTGCGATGATACACTTTAAATGACTGAAGTAAGATGAGCCCCATTTATTTTAAAAGTAGGTCGCGAAATACGAAAGCAAGGGAACATAAACAAAGAATGGAAAATTAGCACTGGGAAACTAGATCATGTCAACTGTGTGTCCATGGTTCGATTAAAAGAGCAAGAATAGATAGGATGCTTCTTTTTTCAATTATGTGGACATATTACCCTGCCACACCTGGGGCTGATCACACTCAAGCCAAAATATTATGACATGGCTGACACGAAAACTTCTTTTCATGGCAGTTACACACTTGTTTCAATCACATTTCTGTTCTAGATGTAGATGTTAATCTCATGATAGCTCAACACTGAAAAGTCATAATCCTTTTATCCAATTTCACGTGTCAATTGATCTTAAGCCCCGAATACTAACAGATCTTAAAGATATTGAAAAAATATTTGTTCTGGTTTCATTCTTTTATTAGGAATTAAAGTGGGCAGGAGTACAAAACACACAAAAGGACGTTTCTTATGGTATAACTGGCCGACTTCGTTTACACATAGATGCAGGTTTCAGACTCTATCATTGCGAATCATGAGTCATGGTGAATTAATTTTGTAGTATGACAGGACATTTCCACTAACAATCTAATAAAAAGTTGCAAAGCCAGAAGCAAAAGAGTCACCAACGCTTCATATCAATCATCGCTTCTCCGGACACCCTGCCGCAACGGACGGGGATCGATGGAAATTCCATCGCAGGGTCTGCCTTTGCGGAGACTATCGCCATCAGGCTTCGCTGATCCCCGAAGCGTGCTCGCGCCTGACCCGAGCGATTTCCAGCCGAACTTCAGAACGGCGGCAGCGGTGGGATAGGTGAAGAGACGTAGGGAGTTTATTGATTGGCAGCCGGGCCCGCAGTTGATCAATGAGTCCACTTGGTAAGGTATCGGATGACGCGCTGGCGTGATGCTTGTTATTATTCAAGCGACCGACAAGACATGACAAGGAAGTGGTGGTAGGTAGGAGAAGAGGGAGGGGTGATGAATGTTGGTGTCGGTAGCGGGTTTTGACAATGTTCAGGTATTGCCAAGATGATAGGGAAGCACGTACATAGGTATATGTGAATTTTATATTTCATATCTCAAAATCGCGGTAGATATGGGACTATAAGTATGAAATCTACTTTGCGAATTTTAAAGGTACTAAAAGATTTTTTAGAATCAAGGATGTTGATAAGAAAAAAAGTTACTTCACTAGAATTTAACAAAATAGCGCGCAAATCCAAAAGGCTCTATAAGATTTCTTAAAGACAGAGTAGTTGATTGGTCAATCAATTACCCGGCGTTATTGATGTGTTATGCTGTATGATTGTAAAAATACACCTTTTTCTTGCCATGTAAGCAAAGTGAAATTTTCCCTCTCTTACTTTATATTTTTATAATTTTGTACAAAATATGTATAAGATATGAAATATAGAGTTGGAAGAGGACGGAAAGGAAGAAAATAGAAAGAAATCTGAAAAAATAGACAGAGACAAGGGGGAGAAAAGTGAAATGATATCAGAAAACATTCTTTACAAGATGAAACTCTCTGTTGCTGCCGCGCGTTAATCTCTGATTATAGCACTCATCTGAATAGGATTATAACAAAATCTGCTTTTTAACCGCTGCTTTACACTGATAGAAAAATCATTTTTAAAACCATGTTTATAATATTCAGTGGAAAACATACAATGCGACTGAAAGGGTATCATACATTATTAGTAGATCCGAATGAAAATGATGAGAGAGAAACCGCGCATCCGTTCTTAAAATGTTTATAATCGGATCTTAGGCTGCCGAATCTTTCATCTTTCTGAAATACTGCTATTATCTGCCCCTCTGTATTCGGTAAATCTTTTCTGCTTTCATCCTGCTTCCCCCCACGAGTCAGCATCTTTGTTTTGTCAAAAGATGACAGATATTACCACGCCAACAAATTCAAGCTATTTCCATCTTTTTCACATCGGTGGCGTTCCCCAGGGATGTAATTTGGTGCCGATGGTAATCATGTACTTTTCGCCTTCTCCGGCACTTTGCAGTAAAAGAAACTCTTTCTTCTATTACACATATATTATATATCTGTTTTATATTCCCCGTCTATTAACGTATTCCGATACATGTCTCTTTGCATCCAAATAAAATGCATAACACAGTGGCGGCGGCTAACACAGATTAAGGAGCTGAAACGCGGTGTAATCATATTCTCTGTCACAGTTATACAAGAGCGTAGAGTGTTGGGCGTTAGTAATACAATTATGCCTTGTTCAGAAAACATTACCGCGACTTACGAAAATGGTGTCTGCCGTTCTTTCATAGGCGTGGTCTCTGGGGAGGGCATGACTCTACCCTTACTCTCCATCGGGAGCTGGTAGATGTGTTTTCGGGTGGACAAGAAGAAGAGGGGAGAAGAGGCGAAAAAAAGGAGCGGGAGAGAAGATTTTCTACCTTTTAAAAATACGGTGTTGAGATCGATTTTATATATGCTACTACTCTGTAAAGTACATGCTGCTTTAACCCTTTTCTTTCTTTTCTCCTTCCCTCCCTCTTTTCTCTCTCCCTCTATCTCTGACTTTCCTTTAGGGACTTGTCGCCAATCTTTTCTCACTCTCTCACTCTTTCTCTCTATCTCTCTCTTTTATTCATTGCTCTTAGAAATCTTTGCAGGCATCGGTGTCACACTTTCGTGGAAGCTTTTGTTCTTCACGCTACAATCCCAGTCATACTCTAATCAGATTTTCAGATTTCAACGAAAATATTCACTTGTGCGTTTTCCCCTTTAGTGTCGTTTAATCGGATCTCATCGGGAAATTGTTTACGAGGAAGATTTGTAAGTTTGATGATTAAAGCGGTTCCTATGTCAGGTATTGCTCCACTTCTAAAGCTGCAGGATATATGGGTAGGTGAATGAGTATGCATGGGCTGTGAGGTAAACCGTGAAGTAAAATAATAGGCTTAGGCATAATTATGACAGATAGAATGTACGAATAAAGTTCCTCTGGGACATAACTCTGGTGCTCAAACTTCATGCATGCCTGTTTCCTTGACTAAATTCCTTCATTTTTTTCTTCTCCTATGAATTGTATTTCAAAGTGATCAAGATTTCTGATATGACACCTGGAAACAAAGTTTGTAGTTGTTGTTGGGGAGGGGTTTTTTTTATGGGAGGAGGTGTTTGCTCCAATTATACATGTTAACACCATTTTTTTTTTAAATTGTTTATTTGTATTGTTGTATCTAAGTTGAGGGCTGCCGGCACGTCAAGCTATTTTGCTTATTACTGTAGCCCTCCTGCATCTAATGTATGTTAATTTCCATTCAATATATTTGTTTAAATTCAATATATGTGTTTAATATCGTTTATTATCTGTATAAAAATGATATACATTTGAAATATTGTATCAAGCCATATTATGTTCATGAAAATGTATGATGAAAAAAAGAAAAAAGATGCAGAAACCAATAAATCAAATCAAATCAAATCAAATCAAATAAAAAAACACCAATCGCAGGCATATAAATCACTGTGTTCATTATTAAAGGAGCATAATTGCAAATACTCGATTTTAGAAACAAAAAGTTACCCTTTAATTATATTTTGAAAATCCACTTTTTTTATTTTGTTACTTTCTGATGTCGCAAAGGATGAAATCACTTGATCTTTCTTTCTAGACAATGACATGAAGCTGATAGCCTCTAAAAATGTTTATTTTCTTTTTTGAAGCTTTGATGCTGTTTGATTTCAACGTGAATATTTTTTTTTTCGCACAAACAAAACTGAACACCTTAAAATATAAATAATAACAAGTAATAATTATAAACCAACTTTTTAATATAGGACATTTAATACAAAAACTGCCATGATGCAAGTACATGTAAATGGGTAGCGGTATATTTCATCTACAAAGTCTGTTGCTTGTTTGTCTCATTCTTTTTTTGTTTAATGTTGTTTTTGTTAATGTTTCATTTCTTTCTGTCCTGTTTTTCTTGTGTATGTTTTTTTTTAAAGAAGAAGAATTTTAAAAATGTATAAATATACCTGATAATAAAGAGCCTGATGGAAGCTGAGATATAATCAGCAACTTTATTACATGGGACAACAAATTATTACTATCGCTCTTACACGTGAACCGTATGGAATGTAATTAATTAGTTTCTTTAGTTAGTATCTAGGTTCAAAAAGATGATAAATCACTTAATCTTACTTAATGGGATTAAGTTTTGATACCGGTGCTTTCTGTACACGTGCACTACACTTAGTTTGACCTAATTCCCTTCCATAGTAATCGTCACAATGTATCTCTGATTTCATTCCTACCGCTATGCTATTTTTCTCAATCCCTCTATTTCTTTCTCTCTCTCTCTCCCCCCCCCCTCTCTCTCTCTCTCTCTCTCTCTCTTTCTCTCTCGTCATCTCTCACATGTTGATACATTTATTTTCAAATATTTTCAAACACACACACACACTCTCTCTCTCTCTCTCTCTCTCTACCATATCGTTGTCTTTCTCTCACCCTCCTACTCTTTCTCTCTTTCTCTCTCTCTCTCTCTCTCTCTCCACCATATCGTTGTATTTCCCTCACCCTCCTACTCTTTCTCCCGTCTCATCATTTTTTGAATTTTGTTCTCCTGTTATCTATTTCAACTTTTATGTTCCTCTCTCTACGTCCCTCTCCCTACCCTCCCCTCATGCTATCTCTGTTTTACTATCTCTCTCTCTCTCTCTCTCTCTCTCCTCTCTCTCTCTCTCCCTCATCCCCTTCTCTCTCTCTCTCTCTCTCTCTCCCCTCCCCTCCCCTCCTTTCCTCTCCCCCTCTCTCTTTCTCTCTCCCAAACATATATATAGCTAATTTCTAGGTAGTTTAGCCTTAGGATGATTAATGCTAAAAGAAAACGATTGATTGTACACTCCAGGTTGATTACAAGACGAGTAAAACAAGACGAGTAAAATAAAAGAAAACAACCTTTCGCCGTGTAACATGTAACAATCTCTGATTAAATGGGAAAGTAATTGTAATCTGTCATGTAATCATTCAAGTCGTTTGAAAAGAGTAATATCATTTCGCAAGAAAACAAAATTCCTCTCAAGCGTATAAGTCTAAGATCGTTTACTTTCTCTGTGAAAATATTTTGAATATTTAATAGATTTTAACAAGATTGGAAAAAGGTGTTAGAGCTGAAAAGAGAGATCATTTTAATTGAGTGTCTCACGTCAGGGCTTCCAATGTTTTTTAAATAGGTTACTTTTAATAAATAACGGGGATTTCTTCCAGGCTATTGTAATAACGATATAGCTGTGGGCTGGGGGTGAAAGTAAAAAAAAGAAGCTAAAATAGCCTTAGATATTATTTGAAAAGGGGAAAGAAAACATGGTTTGGGGAAAAAAATATCAGCTTAGTTACTTTAAAATTTGGATTATCTTTAGTAGATGTTCAAAATTCAAATTCAAATGAACATTTATTTTCTTCCATTCAATTTGACAACATATTTGACATCTGTTCAAACAATACAATTCATACGTAGGAACATAAATATATATACAGAACTTGTATTACAAGGAAGAAGGAGGTACGAGATATAATTTTAATGCCATCTTATTATAATATACTAAACAATATTATAGTTTATTAAAGAGGTTTCAGTAAATAAAATTACTTAGATAGAGTATAAATCATTTTGATTTGAATATTGTAAATCATCATCGGTAGATGCTGAAATATAGACATACACTGTAGGCCTAGAGGGAAGCACTAACAGAATGTACAGGAAATAATAAACATAAAACCATCTTGAAAGTGTTTTATAGGGGTACAGACGTTATTTTTTGTTTATACTTTTAGTATTTAGATCATTTTAGTCATGCTTGGAAAATGTTTAAAAAATGGCATCTTCGGTAGATGTTGAAGGATTAAGTTAAAGTGAAAGAACAGTAAATAGGTTGAGTGGTCATTGAATAATATTCTTATGAATCATGATATAATAACATCAGCTAATATCACTCGTTTTCTTTATTATCATACTCACTTTTCCTGAATTATTGAAATTAGCCTATCTGTAAGTAGATGCTGACTTATATTAGGAAAGGACAGAGTGTCTCCCTATCATAAAGGATTTCTTTACAAATTTACTTTTGCACAACTTCATAACGAGTGAAGTGTACGGGAATTCATCTAGGACTCTCAAATGTTATTCTTTCGATCAGCTTTGCAATTTTCTGAAAGGTCTTTACAATATCTAGAGTAGATGTAAACGTAGTATACAAAACGCTCCTTTTTAATTGACATGTTGACTACCGAATTAACTTCCCATAGGCTTAATACAGGAGCCACTCGGTTCTAGGAGTCTATGAGTTAAGAAGTCATGGAGGGATTTGTTTTCTCTGACACAAAGGTGTATGATGAATAATATTATTATTATACCGCTAATCGTACAGTCATTAAAAAATTGTTATTTAGGTTGATTTATGCGTTGACCTATTTTAAATCGGTACGTATTTGTGATAATTATTTCAGTGTAGCCTTTTTTTTTTTTTACCGACTCCTTACATCCCGCTTCTCTTACTCTTACTCATTCTCTCTTTCTCTCACTCTCTTTCCCTCTCTCTCTCTCCCTCTCTCCCTCTCTCTCTCTCTCTCTCTCTATGTTCGTATCTCTTTTTCTTTTTCCCTCCTCAAAATATTGCAATCACCCCTCTCTCTATTTATCTCTCTCTTTCTCTTTTTATTACAAGTGAACCATTCTTTCTCTTCATGTTTACCTCTACTTTATTTCTTTTCTTTGTTTATACTCAATTCATTATGTCATATTAAGTGTGATTTGTACTTTTGAAAAAGTATTGAGGACCTTTTTGTGTAAGGTGACTTAATATCTCTCTCTCTCTTCTGTTTCTATTTTAAGATCTCTCTCTCTTTCTCTCTCTTTCTCTCTCTGTCTCTCTCTCTCTCTCTCTCTCTTCTCTTTTAAGATCTCTCCCCCCTCTCTCTCTCTCTCTCTCTCTCTAAACTCTAAAGTCCTCCTTCCCGCCTCCCTTTCCTTCTCCCCTTTTCTCTCTCTCTTTTTCTCTCTTTTTCCTCTCTTCCTATCTCTATATATCTATATTCCCACGGGACCCCTTTTTTTTTCTTGCTCTCCATTTAAAATCTCCCGTCCGTGTCCCATCACTCTTCTCTACCATAACTCAACACACTTTGCCTGAGTAATCAGCCGGCCAATATTTGTCCAGTTGTTGCTACACGGGGGACCCTCGGCCTCCGTGGGTGGGTGCGAGTTCGATTCACCGGGGACCGGTAAACGATGCCGACGACGAGGGTGATCATTGATCATGTCAGCCGATTAAAGACATAAACAAGACAATGTGATGAGGAAAAAAGAGACACATCATCGCACAATCACACGTTGGTCGCTAGTATTTCACAAGTTGCATTTGTTTGTAACAACTCTCCTTGATTTATTACCACCATCGATGTCCCTTTCCCTCTATATTCTTTTGCTGGAGAATCTATAAGATTTTCCCCCTATCTCTTATAACTTCCAGTGGCGGATCCAGGGGGGGGGGTTGGGGGGGTCGCAACCCCCCCCCCCCCTTGGGCGGCCCCCCCCCCCAAAAAAAAAGGAAAAAAAAAGAAAAAAAGAAAGAAAAAAAGAAAAAAAAAAGAACGCACGCTGGAGAGAAACCCTTTCAAGTGCAAATATTGTGAGAAGATATTCAACTCATCTGGTAACTTAACCAAACACATGATAACTCTGGATATAACTATGTATTAAACTGTTACTTGATTTAAAAAGACGTTATCATGCACTGCTTTTTATGGTCTCCATTGTGTTAATAGATGCCAGGAAAACATCACTTACGGGGTTCAAATAAACACCCCCAAAAAAATCGGCTCGCCGCTTCGCGGCTCGTGGACGATGCTCCGCATCGTCATTATTTTGGTCAAACCCCCCCCCTTAGCAAAAAGCTAGATCCGCCCCTGACTTCGGTTCCCGATCTGTTTCATACACGCTTCTCCATGTTCCTACTATCCTTTGCACGGTCCTTCAAATGTTCAATTCTTTTTCTTCAATCATTCTATCAAAGTTCTCTTTCAATTTAAACCAAACTATAAACCAAAATCATCATTATCGCTGACATTCATGCAATGAAGTATTAAAATAAAATGTGTTGTGTGTGTCAATTAGAGCTCAAATATGTTTTTGCTACGAATATACAATCAACTGCATTTTCTTTGTCGTTTTTCTGACATTGCAATTTAAATAACTGTCTGTTCTATAATACTAATAGCTTTAAAATGCTTACATTGATTTTCCCCTAATTTATCATTACAAAAGAATAGTCCTCAGGCTATCCGATAGATGGGAGTCTTAATGTATCACATGCGTTCTTTTAAAGTCAATGTTATCATAAAGGCCTTTGCCAAGGCAACGACCAAGCAACATCCATGCGTGCACTTCATCTTATCCATAGCAACCTGGCAGAGCCGTTCTAAAGAACGGAAGTCGTTACCACCTGTTCCACAATTTCTCATTTTACTGGTCAAGTCCTTTTTCACACTCTCTTCTCGACAAATTCAGTTAAAAATTAACACCTCGCTCTATTCGCGGGCAAACAGTCATTCTACAGGTGTCTACTGAACACTTTCAATTCCCTCGTCGTTAAATTTTTTTGTGTGAAGATTTGTGGCTTCTCCAGTTGTGAATATAACCACCTGAATTGTAATTTATTCAGAAGGGGGACTAATTGATTAGTCGCAGACTTGACCCTGGATGGCGTTGATTCCTTGCAAGGTTCTGAGACAGTCCCAGTCATCAAGGGATGCTTGAGTTTTTCTTTCTTTAAGAACTGGAGGGTATAGCAGGTGCTCCTAGATGAGCATTTATATCGTCTGGAGGTTAAATACGAGGAGGTGGAATCTACAGTTTGACTATCACAATCATTAAAGAGAGGAAGGAGGAGGAGGAAAGAGCAATGAGGAAAGGGCTAGTAGCCTTCGAAGACACTGATCACCAATGTGAAGTCGTTGTTATAGGAAATGATAATGTAATGGGTCGGTGACTACGAGTTAAAAAAAATGAATACGAAACAGGCTCGGAAATACAGTTAAAGTCCACTTTATTAGTCGCTACAAATTCTATAGAGTAAACAATGTTTGTCCTTTCATGCTTCATGGTAATGTGACTTTGTTTGGAGTAAGACTTCATGACAAATTCTGAGATAAGAAGCCAGATCTGAATGGTTCCAAGAGAAGAGCATCAGAGAACTTCATCAAGCACTTCTCCCAGAAGAAACAACAGAGACCACTTCCGTCCAACCTTTGACCTTAGCGGAAGCTATACCTCGGTAAGTATCAAAAGCATTTGGGTTTGTTTTGTCCATGGAATCATTATGTTGTCGTTCTCTTCTTGATATGCAGGAGGTAACAGATTTTACAGCGGGATTCGTAGTTTGCCATGTAATTATACCGGGTACCTATATTGATTTGTAATAAACTCAGTATCATGCAAGGAAATTGCAGTGGAATCCAATAGATTCAGCTTCAGGAAAGAAAGGGCTAGTTTGGTATGAATTTTGAATCAATAACGTGCACTTAAAAAAATGACATCTATGGGGAAACAGTGTATATGCCTGTGAGCGCATAATGAGGTAGCAATTAATCTTGAAAATTATGGATTCCAAAAGTCAGAGACTATTTTAGGTATCATGAAATTCCAATATTGTTATAGAACCTCTGCCCATCCACGAAATAGTTCCTTGACAATATCATTTGGGATGAACTGTCAAGTACTTTAATGATTTCGGATGATCAATACCTATAATGCACAGGTATTGAAATTCCTTCTTTTCTTTTGGTTAGGGAATGAGAAAGGCAACAGAATATGTATAATGGAAAAATATTATTGATAACACACAACGTCAACGACATGCTACTCTCGCATTTGGAATAGAAATACCATCCGGGCATTTTCTATCTCTCGTGAGTCACTTGATGAAGACGTCATTGCCCTCGCGTTCACGTCAATCTCCCCCTCGCTCTCCGAACCCTCGGACTTGGACACGAGCTGTCAATCTCGCCAAGCCGTACCGCGGCGTGGGCCGTCTTCACCCAAAACCGCATCATAAACATTTACGCTCTCACCGGCTTCAAGTGATCGTTGTGTATGCACCTAAGACAAACTCGCGCCCAATCGAACGTCAAAAGAAGACAAGGGGAGAAGAGGTTGGAATAGAGAGCTAAAGAGGATGATTAAGATGTTGAAGATTGCTGGACACGACTAGGAGGTGTCCGCAAGTGGCTGGCATGCCTTATTATGAAGACAATTTGATGAGCCTCTTCATGGGACCTCGTCAAACACCACAGGAAAAATCGGAATCAACTTGACAAAGACGTCAACATGCGCGTGGCGTTTGACAAACGTAGGGAGACGGTTGTAACGATTTTTATGTCACTTTCAACGCAATACATGATTAACCTTTCCGACCCCACCGGCGTCCTGGGTATGGGCGAGTACTTGAACATGGACGTATAGAAAACTCATTAATTCTTCCTCTGCGGACAGAATCGACCACAGAAGGAAATACTGATTTGTTTTCACCCAAACAGAGTGTCAAAAACAACTTTCGATTTCCATAGCGTATGGGTAACAGAATGATTCACTATTTAATGCATTGTTTCAACCTCCAAACGTATTATTCTCCACTTTCTGAAACAGATGCAAACGCACTCCCTTCCTCTTATCACGAACTTTGTAATTTTATTGAAAATGTTCAATTATTGTCCTGATAAAAACACATTCGTTATATTCCTCTCAAATGCAATGAATACCAATATCTCTCAAATAAAATTGTGAGTATAAGGGGAAATTATGTATTTCATGCATTTTTTGTATTTCCCAGCCCATCCATTTCTAGTCATGAAATCATTTAAAACCTATTAATCTACTGCTGACACCTGTAACACTGGAAAGGAAATTACTTTTCATTCATCAAAAGTAGTAGGGCCTTGTTCAATTTCTCTTTTTACGCGCCAATATGAAATTGTCCAACTTTTAGTGAATGTCATTTTAAAGCAAAAAAGCAACACATATTTTAAAAACAGGAATCACTTTTGAAGAAACCAGCCTATTTGTCATGTCTTTTTGTAAATTTTACTTTTCGTGGCAACTACCAATCACCTTAAATATGATTTTCGGGAATTAAGAGGAGATTTTTTTTTAGCCTCCTTTTGGTTTAAAGGCTACAGGCACCTGGATATCATGATTCATATTATGAGACTCATGTGAAAATTTTATTCCGTCTTCCTGTCATACTAAGCATTGATATCTCAAATATTTTCTGACATAGCAGAATCGCTTTGACACAGTCAGGTAGAGAAATATACAGCGGATGACTTTCTTACCTCTATTCCTCTTATGCTTTCTTAGGAATACCAATGTCCAGTCGGGGTAATAATAACCCTTCTCGTTCTAAGGCCAAAGTTTCACCTCCTTTTCTCATTGATACCCAAATATTCGTCCGCTCTGTATAAATTGGGCAGATGATCAGGCGATCATTCGACAGCAGTATCGATGTCACCGGTATCGGTTTCGCTGTGATGGGCTCTTTTGCATTCAAATGGGTCACAGTGTCCGGCCAATGTCCATCTTGTTTTATCATGAACCGGTCAGCAGTGACAGATCGCTGCGTGTCATTATACTCTCGTACCGCGCCTCCAAGTGGCGGGAAGGAATTGTGTTACTATCAGGTCTCATTTCGAGGCTCTTATCGCCTGCATTTGTTGTCTTTCTCGATCATGCAAAGGATATATTTTCCTTTGCCTTTTCTCTCGTATCTTTAATTTCTCCCCCCCCCCCCCTCCCCCTCTCTCTCTCTCTCTCTCTCTCTCTCTCTCTCCCTCTCTCTTTCTAATAGAGATGCCGTTTGAATAAACTACTCGAGAAATTGATAGCGGCTCATCGCGTCATGTTATTGACCCTTCAGTTGCAACGCTTGTCCATTGGCACCATTGACTTCGTTAACTCGAGAACTTATCTGGCATTGTTTGGAGAAGGGTAGAGGAAAGGGATATTGATCAATGCATTTTTTCTATTTTTGTTCCTAAAGATATCTTTTTAGATATGGAAATTATATGCATGTCGTATATAAAATATTCATGACATTGGGATTTATGTAGCAAAAAATAACTTTCAAGATTTTTGTCTAAATTTAATCCGAATACCCACGCACACGCACACTAACACACACACATACACACTCTCTCTCCTTCTTTATTTCGCCCTCTCTCTCTCTCTCTCTCCGTTTCATGCGCTTTCTAAGTCTCTCGATGTGTGTGTGTGCGTGTGCGTGTGTATTACGTGTGTGATCATTAAAGAGTACCCTCAATCCAATATCCAAGCGTATGCCAGAATTGCCGTCTCTCTCTCTATTTCTCTCCTTCTTCAATTCTCTTTCTCTATACAAATATATCCAGCAATATGTATTTCTTTGTCTTTACTTTACATGGTCTATAATGTTTTTAAACGAATTCTTAAATTCATTTCATTTTAGTTAATAAAAGAAAGTTGTTTTTTTAAAGGTTGGAAAGCTTGTCTTTCTTCGAAGTGATGAAAAAACAACCGACTACGTTGTACGTTTTTTTTGTAATACTTATGTAACACCTGCCAAGTTCTTACACGGTATAGTTCACATATTAATTAATTATAGTGTTTGTCCGTATCCCCAAATATGACTGCAATCGTATCTTGATTAACGACTGACATTGATTTACTACATTGTTAACAAGTATTGAGTGAAAATTAAAAAAATTAAAGGGAAGCTAATACGAACACTGAATGAACCCACAAAACATAAGTGCGAGACATTGAATATTAAAGTTTTCATAATTTCATTTTTTTCATTCCAGCATTTAATTAATTGTTTCTCACAATCATTTATGTTCTATCTTCAATAATTTCACCCCTTTGTTTATAATGCACATGTTTTCGTTTCGCAAGTGCGCCTTAAGCATATGATTTCATGTGGATTCAGCATCTTAAAAATCTCATATATTATTATTATCATTAGTATGATCATTATCATTATAATTATCTTTAATGTTATCATTACTATAATCGCTAATATTATTATTTAATTGTTTAGCATTTCATAAAGTATACGAGGAAAGTTAATACGAGCAATGGATATGATTCAAAGTTGGCAACTCATTATGAAGGGTAGAAAAATAACTTAACCTGCCTATGGGGCAGTGGAAATAAGACAAATTATTGGATTGACAACCAGGCATTGAATTGAAGAGGTCGCTATTGCACAGAAAAGAGTGGCGGCAATAGAAGGGAAAGGAAATGGCGTGACAAACACTTATCGTGAAAAGGAAAAGGAATAAAGCTGTGTCAAAAGCCGTTTTCGGTTCGTGTTTTACGTTTCCCCTTAATTTTCTTTTGGTTCCTTGCGTTTTCATAAGAAACTATAAGAGGTGGATAAAGCTTTCATGAATTATGTGCAGTATCATCAGCATCGTTTATTCTTGTAGTCATCACCATCATCATGATAGCTATCCTCTTTATCCCTTGATATAGATGATTATAATGATGGGAACGGTATATTATATAAGCAGAGAGATTGCCGAAGAACTATACTGGATCAATTTTTATTATAAACGCAAAATGATTCAATCCAGCATTGTGACAAAAAGGTTACGTCAAATACTGTCTCTATCCCATAATCATGATATTCATAATAATCATCGTCTTTATCATTATTAATACCACCATCATAAGTAGCATCATCATCATGATCATCGTTATCACTAACATCATCATCACCATCATCATCATCATCACCACCATAAGTAGCATCATCATCATCACCATCATCATCACCACCATCATCACCATCATAAGTAGCATCATCATCATGATAGTCATTATTATTCCATATCATAAAGATGATCCTTTGGTCGCACCTCAAACGTCTTTGTGTGAGGACAGCAGAGGCAGGTATTCTCCTTTTAAATCCTGGGCCCTTGGTAGATACTAGGGCCAGGGGGCGAAGAGACAGATTTATTCCTTCACGTTAGGTTAATACCAGGACTTAAAACAAAAACTGGGCTACACAGTCAAGATAAAAAGGCTTAAAACGTCATACATTTCAGATCAACAAGATATGTGCCGTATGAAATTATGGCAAAAATGGAAAAGATGGATTACAGGACGATTTTGCATCTCCGATAGGGAAAAGAGTAGTTAGACTCTCGAAGACAAAACCGAGTTAATCTTTGGAAGTGGAATATTGGCCCTGCCAAACTAAAACGAATCTTTATCCTTCTTCAAATCTTAGACATGCACTGGTTTGGGTATAAAGTTTTGTTCATTTCGGATCAACAGGAGATGCGCCGCATGATATTATGGCAAAAAATGGAAAAACGGATTGCCGGACGATTTTGCATCCCTGATAAGGAGAAGGGTCGTCAGACTATCAAAAACAAAACCTAGTTAATCTGTGAAAGTAGAATATTTTCCCTGCCAAACAATATCGAATATATAGTTTTGTATTATATCCCTAATAATCGGTTCTTAACCTGTATTTCATCCCTTTTTTATACTTCTATGATTTACATCTTTATCCTTTTCTTGCAGTTTTACTGTTTTCGAAATTCCACTCATTTGCATTACAAATCAATATTAGTGTAAATCTTATAAGTCTATTCAAACATCCTTTTCCTATCCATATCAATGTATATCTTTTTTCTTTTGCTTGCTTGTTTTGCTTCACTCTATTCACTCTCTCCCTCTCTCTCTCTCTCTCTCTCTCTCTATCTTTCTCTCTCACTTTCTAAAACGTATTTATCTTTTTTCATTTCCTTCTTTTTCCTCCATTCGAAACTCGCTCTTTTAAAGCTGTTAATTTCACAACCATGGCTTATGACTTTTTATTTTCTGTAACCCCCTTTACTCATTTTCTATGTCTTTCTTTCTAAACTCTTTATATTTATTACTTTCTTTCTATTCCCCTCTTTTTCATGTCATTGTCTCTATATCTCTCAATTTCTATCATTTCTCTCCCCGAGCTCTTCTCTTACTTGAAATAGTTTCTATTCCATTCTAAATCCCGATTCTGGATTACCATAACGAATATACTCCAGTACAAAATCGTTTTCCTCATCAGTATAATCATCAACATGTTGCACTTTCCATTCTCTTCTCATAATACGTACGATTGCGGAAAACTCACTTTGTTAGCTTTCCTTTTCCTTATTAAACCAGCTGATACAACAGCATAATGTTCACTTGATAATTATGATCAAAATATAAATAATGAAAATTATGGGGTCCCCGCTCAGATCTATAACGCAATGACTCCCATCCATCACAATCACCGCCCGCACCGTGTCGAATACGCATTCATACATCTGGGTTGATAGTGGCAACTGTAAATGAATATCCGACAAAAGGACAACAGTGTTGTGCCAAGGCTCGAATCTACGACCTTCACATCCTTAGATATATGACCAAACAATCAGACTTTATTGCAATGAACTCTTTTCAAAAGAAGATGTTTTAATGTTGAAAGACAATCTTCTTTGGATGAAATTCTTCATTAGTAAATCACCTTTATTCGTTTTAAAACACTTTTCACTTTTAGGAAGACCGAATTTCGACTTAACATGTATCATTCGTACAGTTATCATTTCAAAAGCTGTTGATAAAAACGGGAATATTTTTTATTTGTTTATTTCGTTATTTCTTTCCTATTGTTAGAAAGACGAATAGTTTCGAGGTTTCGATAAAAAAAAAATCTTGAATTTTCATTTTGTTTCTTTTGTATTTCATTTTTCATTTCAGTGTCGCGATGTCATTGCACAAGGCAATTATACAAGGCCACTTAAATCACCTAAAATATCTTCTCAAGACGTCCGATCGACTTTCTGTCGATTATAAAGACGCATCCGGGTACACTCCCCTCATCGTCAGCGCTCTCATCGACGATGGCGTTTTTTCATTGACGGCGGCGAAGATGCTTCTTCGTCATGGAGCGAGAGTGGATATCGTTGATGATCACGGGAAGACCGCGTTGATGCACGCCTGTATAGGAAAGAAAACATCGCTGATTAAAGTCTTGCTTGAAAAGGTGCCTGCCGGTCATCCTTTCGACATCAACCACGGAGACGATGACGGATGTACAGTGTTGCATCATGCAGCTCGAGCAGGTTGTATGGAAATCGTCGAAGACCTTGTAGGCTATTGCTTGGTTCATGGATCAACGTTAGATACAGAAAATGGAAAAGGGAAGACAGTTCTTGATTTATGTTTGGATGAGAATTTTCTAGATGCTGCATCGTTTCTTCTCGAATGCGGTGCCAGATGCGGCAAGAACTTGCAAAGCTTAAAAAGGCGCGATGCCCTGACTTCCAAACTAATCAGTGATGAGCTGAGGGATAAACTAGCTCTGCCGGAGAATGAGTCACCTGATGCGAGGACATGCGCAGAGATCGATCAGAGTTGTTTTAGCAAAGCAAACAAACACTTGAACGGTAATCAATCGCTGCCGAGTTTACGTTACACCTCGCCACCGTCGCCTCAACGAGTCACGGGGTCGCGGGGTTATCATCACCGTCTCGACGAGATATTTAAAGCGAAGTCGGCGCAGAGCTCCAAGTCATATCGCCCACCCGTGGTTGACGTCGCCGCTTCAGACCAGAACCAAGAGCTAACCACTGGATCTAAGCTTCATGGGCGCAAATCGAGAAGCAGGAAAATATCATCGCCGAACAGCCGCCGACGTCGATCCGCAGTCGGGAATACTCCGTCAAATTTACTGGTAGATAATGGCAGTAACTTGTTCAAAAAGTTTGGTCGTCGATCTCCGTCTTCTCGACGATCGAGTGACGTCTCTCTTGCTCGTGCTCCCACCAACACTAGGAATGGCATGGACGATGGCAACGAATATCGTGGTGTATCGTCACCGATGTCGAATACGGCTGGATTAGATGGTAATGGAACACCATATCGTGCGTCTTTGGATGTTGGCATAGCTTTGGACGAAAACGACAGAGAATCCGAAATTGAATTCAACGAGATTTCGGTTAGAGTACCTAGCCGAAAGCCAAAATACAGCGACAGAAAATATGGCGGTTATATCGAAACTATACCCGAAATCGACAGCCGATCTGGATCGGTCGTAAATGGATATACGGGAGTAAACAGATCAAATGAAAAGCTTGGCAGAAATTCGAAAATACAGCGGAGTAATTCGAGGAGTACTCTGAACGGCTTTAACTCCCGCTTTTTGAACCCTGGTCGGAATGATATACTGACGAGTGCCGGCAGTACGAGGTCAGCGATGACAATGATGTCGACTGGACGAGCGATGTCGGTCCAAAAGAGATCGCAAGTTAAGATGATATTTGGGAGGTGTTACGAAGGAACGAATCGCCGCGTCGATATCGATAACCGGATCAAAGAACTGCAAGACGAGTTGACTTGGATGGACAAACGTCGCAAAGCTAGGACTATGCAAGTTGATGGGAAAGTGGAACTATTACGTCATCAGGATTCATGTGAGACAATTGAAACATACGATACAGATCTTGACCAGGAATTACTGAAACTTGACAAACGTAGATCTACAAACTCCGAAAGATGTCGTCGTTCGCAACATCAGACCAAAAGTATCACCTCATCGGAATTAAATCAGAAGAAAGTGCTTGGAATAATTCCTTCTGCCGACATTAAAACAAAAATCTGGCAGCCCGCCAAAAGCAAAGTTTACACACAACCCCTTCCTGGTGGATATGCTTGGATAGGTTTGCAAGGGAAAATCGTTGCCGTAAATCGTAGAATTTTGGCACTGAGACGATCAAAAAGCGAGCCACTTTCACAATCCGACATACGATTGGATGTCAACCAGACAGACGACGAGCGCAACTGCGATCCGAAGTCGATCATGAATTTTATACGCGATCAAGGGGAGATTAACAGAGATGAGACCGTGTTGCAGCGTTTTCATGGTAACCCTTTGAACAATCTGGTCAGAGAACAAGATGTGATGACGGAGAGATGTCCTTTGAAAGCACCATCGCTTAAAAGGAGGACCCTGCCAGTTTATGGGTTTGGTTTGCCAAAAACATCGGACAAGAAATAATGAGAATAGAATTGATAAAGGTGGTGGTTATTTCACCAGACTGCTAAGAAAGCATAAATGCTTGTAGGTGAGCAATCAGACGGCCGACGGCTTTAGGTCCTCTCCGAGGGACCTGGTAATGAGGATTAATGCCTTACCGAGAGGCACTAGCGCATCGCCTTGGTTTCGAACCCGGGTCACCGGATTACGAGACTACTGCTCTACCGACTGAGCTATCGCGCCTCTTAATGTCAATTATGTGTCAGAATCATGGCTATGATAAGTATCCGCTTGACGCCTATTATGTTCAAACGAATAGTAAAGGAATCGTTAAAAATACAAGTGACAGTTAGTTACGACTTACAATCATTAGTCATTCATGTAATGGTATGTCCTGTTTGACTAGGTAATGTTATATCTCTTTTATCGTAGAAGGAAGTAAAAGTGTAATCCTTTTTCTGTGGAATGTTCAACTGGTTAATTTTCATTTTCAATTCGGAAGCATATATCCGGATACTAATACATATCTCCATCATTTGGAAGCTGTATCTTGGTCTATTTCAAACACGACCTCAAAGACATTAAATAAATAAAGTCGAAACTAATTTCAGTACCTTGTTGTATATTCCATGGCAATCGTATTTAAATTACGCAATATCTCACATATTTCGATAGGTGATAGACATTGCGATCATGGTAATTGCCTTAAAGGACAAGTACACTCCAAAATAACTTACTTTCAATAGAAGCAGAAAAATCAGGAAAACAAATCTAAATAAGTTTGAGCAAAATCGGATAATTAATAACAAAGTTATGAATTTTTGAAAAAGTATGTAAAACTATGGAACAATGAAAAGCACAAGACAAATTGGGAACTCATTCATCAGTCTGTGACGTCATGTCCTCACTATCCACTAATTATTTTCTTTATATTGATAATACAAATTTCCTATTTCCCCACTAAGAATCTTATTTCTTCACACCAGCATCCAAGTTAGATTGATAGTAATATGTTTTTGTGTGGATGCACTAATATAGAGTAATTTTTTTCTAGTTAATCATGAAAAATGTGAATTTTGATAAACTATTTAAATAAAAATCAATAATTTTGAATATACAATATTCAGAAAATATTATTCTTCAAAGTTCATTGAAGATTTTGTGAAATTTCATGCACGCAATATGATACAAATCATATAACCTGGGCAAAGGTATGGGGGAATCAAGTTTTGGGGGATAAAAAGGGAAATTAATGGGATTAAACTATATAAAGCAATTGATAAATAGTGAGGACATGACGTCACAAACTGATAACCAAATTGGCAATTTGTGTAGTGATTTTCATTGTTCCATAGTTTTACATACTTTTGCAGAAAACTCATAACTATCTTATTAGTTATTCGATTTTGCTCAAACTTATTTTGATTGTATTCAAAGGAAGTTATTTTTTGGAGTGGACTTGTACTTTAAGTTGCGATCGTATCGTCCACTTTATGATGATTTGGTATACTACCTCCAGCCAACAAGATCATTTTGTTGCGCCTAAGGGTTTAGGTGCCTGCAATGGAAACCTAGATTTTTTAAAATTGTATCCAGCGTTGAACGTGATAATGTGTGTGTGGCCTTAGTATAAATCCAAATTATCGCTTTATAAGAGCATGAAACAGTTACAAAGGACTAATTTGTCTACATTTTATACGACAAAATCAGGTGAAAAAAGCTGCAACATTGTGTTGTTACATTCTCGTCTAAAGCATTTGTATCAAGTGTGTACATGGGACACATGCCAATCTATACTCAATTAAAAACTATAATTTTGGAAAGATCAAGTAGTATTTTGTAAAGATTGTATTGATGAATGCTGTCAAAATAAACTTGGAGCGATACAGAGAAAATAAGCAATACTCCAAAATGACACATTCCTCAAAAAAATTCAGATGACGAACCATTAAGCCAATATGAAATTTCATTCAGGACAATAAAAACGTTGTCATTTGAAGTGCAAACAGATGCCAGCGTTGCCTTACCGTTAATATTTTCAAATAAAAGCGTTAATGTTCTATAATTTTTGACGAGTAATCATTTTATAACATTAATTTGTGTTTCCCTCTTCTATATATTAGGCAATAATTATAATTTAAGAAATAAATATTATGCAGTGTCTATGTACCCCAGGAAGACAATATGAAGAAAGAGATACACCAATAACATTGATAATTGTAAGTTGGATTCTTCTCTGTGTCACATTGTTAGGGTTAATTGTTAGTCGAAATTGATGTATAGACTTAAAAACAATCCTGTTGTATATGAAACCACAGCTTTATTCGAGAAATATATATCCATATAATCCATGCTCATTTTATTCAACTCTTCATCATGTTAATTGATGGATAGACTCATGTTTTAGTAATAATTCATCAAGTGATCTTTAAACAATCTCATCATTAAATTTCCGCAGTATATTCACCAATGTTGTCACTAGTACATTTTGCACGGCGTGAGACAGAAGGGCAAATTGTCCAACATGCAAACAACTAAACAAGCATTCGGAATAAAAGAAAACTATGACACGAGTTGTAAAAAAGAGAGAGTTTTTAACATCCAGTAAATCAGTCATCAATTTGGAGTACTGTTGTTGATGAAAAAGAAAGTTATAATGGTTTTCGTCATTTCTCTTATATATATATCGTTAACCGTTAATAATATTTTTGGTAAGGCCGATTCGTGATTTATTTGATTTGCATAAACTACTTTAGTCACACAACCCAACCATCCATCCCCTCTCCTTTATATCTCTCCCTCTCTCCCTCTCTCTCTCTCTCTCTCTCTCGTTCTCTTTCACTACCTTGTTGATATAATATATTCCGAATCTTGGTCCTCCCTTTAATCGCCACCTTCTCCTACATCATCATCATCCTCATTCTCTTTCTTTATTTCGCCTACTAGTCCTCATTATCATCATCATCACTATTCTTCTCCTCATTTTCCTTTTCTTCTTTTTCTTCCCTCTCCTTCTTCTTCTCCTCCTACTCCTCCTCTATTTCACCTCGTACTCCTCCCCATCTCTCTCTCTCTCTATTTCATCCATTCACCGTAATCCCAAAACGCGGCAACGCACCCCCCGATCGCGGCGATCGATTACACTTTGCTCGACACAACCGATACATGGTGTACCGTGACGGCCACGATGTTGACAAGATTGTGACAAGCACACGAAGGGGAAAACCAACTCGGAGCAGTGTTTGATTCCCACTCTCGCATCGGAAAGGGACATACGAGTCGGTTTTGTGTGGGTTATTTGGAATTGTAACAGTTTGTTTAATTCTTCTGGCAGCCGGTAAATGGCTATATGCGTAGACCTAGCTTCACACCGTTTTGAGTTTCCCGTGGGTACGGCAGCGCTCAAGCATGGAACACAGTTTCTGGAAAACAGGGAGTTCTCACTTGCAAATGAGTATCTAATATTTTTGACGTCTGTATATTTTGTAATCTCTGAGTAACGATAATGTACAAGAAGAAGAAGATAAAGATAAAGGAGTAGTAGAAGTAGACATTTTGCGCTATCTAGAGGGGAATAACGTGAATGGAGCAAAGTAAATTATGCAAGAATATTGACGGCAGAAAGTATTACAGTGTAGATTTATATTCAACCTTGGTGAGGTAAGCGCAGGGGCACTGTTATGAAACCTAGAAGAACAAATGAATTGATTCTTTTAAACAAACTTTTTTTTTCTAGCGAAAGAGTGAGAGAGAGGAATTAATATAGTGCCTTCGCCTACATTGCCGATGTTTCTGAGTATCTCAAAGAAAGGGAGTGTGATAGATAGATGACCAGACTGACATGACACGGTCACTTAATAACGTGTCCGTCTAAAGATTTAGAAGAACGTGTCATCACTGACGTTAATTGAAGTGGCAGGAGTGGGATATTCGGTGCTGGCATGAAGTGGCAGGAGTGGGATATACGATTCTCTCGGTCACGATGTAACAACACCAGTCACCCACACACACACACCCACACGCACACTCACACCTACCATGCCGCCATCACACACACACACACACACACACACCCGAATCACGCACAATCACGAACGCGCGCGCGCACACACACACACACACACACACACGCACACGCATTCACGAAGCACAAAATCAAGGATGCACGCACTAACCCACACGCGCACACACGCACACACACGCACATGTACACCCGCACACCCTCTGTACAATATTATGACACACTTGTAATGGATTGGCCCGGAGGATCGATTGTGCCATGACCGAGCTGTGTACGCGCGGGAGGCAAATGTTTACGCCTCTTCACTGTAACGAGAGCCGCCAACAGGAGAAGAAGAGGGGCGAGAGAAAGGGAGAGAGAGATAGATAACTTGAAGCAGCGTGAAGAAGGCTGGTTTGTTTACACCCCTTCTAGGTCGATTCAACCGAGATGCGAGATGGACGGACGACTAAGTTACACATCGGACCAGGAAACCGATGCCAGTTTCCTCATTCCACTGGGAAGATCTTTCCTTTTTGTTTCTTTAATGATGCTTCAGATGGTCAAATGTCTCTCTTTATCTATTTTCACTCTCTCTCTCTCTCTCTCTCTCTCCCTCTCTCTCTCTCTCTCTTTCTCTCTCCCTATGTCTCTCTGTCTCTCTCTCTCTCTATCCCATGGATGACCTTTCAAAGTGGAACGTTAAAAGAACACTGTGAAAGAAGTTTGGTATAATATTGATAAACAATATTACTGTGGTAATGCTAGATATAGTGTTGTTTCAAAAGGGTGATCTGTTTTTGTTTTTGTTTTTACTGGCGGTGCCCAAGATATAAAAGAGGAAAATCAGCTCAAGCTCCGACTTTCCCTCGAAAATATGTAGGTCTCCGAAGTAGATCTGAACATCAGACAGACAGCTTAAGCAGGTAGATTGATCTGCATGAAAGGAAACGAAAAGGATACCGAAACAATCGACTGCAATTCAACAATGATTAGACTAAAAGTACGCGATCAGAAACAATTAAACTTAATTACGCGACGCAGAATAAGTTCAACCAATTTGCATTTCTTTCTTTTCGCCCTCGATGTCAATCATGGACTCTTCATTGTATCTCTTTACTTTAATTTTGATAAAAGCATCTCTCTCTCTCTCTCTCTCTCTCTGTCCTCTCTCTCTCTCTCTCTCTTTCTTTCTCTTTCTCTCTCTTTTCACTCTATTTATCTCTTCTCTATTTCTCTTTCTCTCTCTCTCTCTTTTATTCCCCTTTCTACCTGTACATGTATTTGTTTATTTGTTTTTTTGTTTGACGTACATTTATATATATATTTTTTTTTACAATTTACCCTATCGTACCCTATACCCTATAGTCCTAACTCTCTACAAAATACGTCTTGTATACGCACTCATCATTAACAGAGCACATGTCTACAATTAACTCTGGTTTGTATCCTTATTCTTTGGTGACAGCAGGCGTTTCATAATGTTATAATGATTTCACAAATTTCAGTAACGTTAACATCGGAAATCAACGACAAACATCTGAAATTTAGCGAATAAAAGTTTTGTCAAGATGGCGACCTTTCTACGATCTCACAGCTTAAACCCCCAAAACAAAACAAAAATCAACGAGGCCTCTGCCCTTCTCGTATGTGCCTCCTCCACCTCCAACAAACGAAGAATAACATTCTCCAAGATGAAAAGGGCCAGCGGCTGGCCGCGCTCCGTGACATGAAAAAACCCCTTTGGCTTGGGTGTACAATGTAACCAAGTCCACAGCTAAAAGCATGCAAAAACACGAGGCGTTACAGAGCCTGTAAGTATTTACTGAAACCCCGTTGATCAAACATTTTTCACCCGGGGATAGGTACAAGTTTCGCTTACTCAGTCTTACATCTCAAAGTTTGGTTACACTTCGACGAGGAGGAGGAGGAGGTTTGACGCTAATGTTGAATTAATATTTATACCGCGGCAAGAAGCGAACGCGGGAAAAGACGGCCCGCAGGAATTTTGAAATGTATATATAAATGTGTCCTCCTCCATGTGATATTTATGAGTGCTAATTAGCCAGGTTATTTTTCTAAAAAGGAGGTGTTGATTGGGAAACTTAACGATGTTTACAGCACGAAGGCAAACTGCTAATTGTATCTCTTCAAAAAATTAGTGTCAGCTGAAATTGGGGTTGTAAGTGACAATGTACAAAATGAAGGACTTGTATTAAAATTAACATTCATTTTTCAAAGTCATTCATTCTATATACAACGGGAGAGATATAAAGATGTATGACTTTATCTCATTTTGTTTATAACAGGATGTCAAAAACTAATAACTATACCTGTGTCTAGAATAAGTGTCAACTGAAATCGGGGTTATGAATAGTTATGGAAAACAATTTAGGAATTATTTGGACAGATATTAACTTTTTGCTTTCGTTTATGTTTTTTAAACATGATGTCGTGATTAAAAAAAAATATCCTTTTGTTCATTTCAAAGGAAATATTATCGGAAATTATTATAATTGATTCACATCTTACAAAGATAGTAGATAAAGAGATCAGAGAAAGTTGAAGGCAGAATTGATAACCTTTAAGAAGGCGTTCGTTGCGCCTCATAATAACCTAAAATCGCACTTTCAATTGACGCTTATTCTGGAAAAAAAAACTCTATTATAACATCGTGTTTTTTCTAAACAAAATGATATAGACAGAGCGAGAGAAGAAAATGGACAACTTCAAACCAAATGTTTTATTCATAAGTCTTTCATCGTGTTTCTTAACAACATAATGGTCCCAATTATAGTTGAGACTGATTATAGAAAACGATACCTTTTTTACACTGTGTTATAATGAAACTGAAAAAAACTACCATTTCTACTAATGTAAGCTTATATATTATGACAATAAAGATTTGGTTTAACACAGGAATTTTTCACGTCGGTATGCAGAGTTTAGACAAACTGGATTTAAAGCTCACTTTTCCTTTTTTTTTTTTTTTTTTTTTTTACTGAAACCTTACAACAACTTAGAATCGCTTAGAAGCAGTAAAGTAGGACATTTAGGAGGGGGGGGGGGGTGAAAGAAATATCAATTTGTGCTAGCAATAGCTAGTGGTTTCTGTATTTTCTTAAATGTAACCACGCTCTATATATTTTTGATATGAAATTTCAGATGAAAGGCCACTGAAAGATTGATTGTTGATAAAGAAAATACTGGAATAGCATACACCAAACTATGGGGACTTTTAAAATTATAATGCTTCTTCTATCTTCCTTTTTAACTTCGAAGTTAAATATTTAGTCTTATTTCATTAAAAATGGCATTTTAATGTCAATGCATGTCATAAACATGGTAGTAAATATTATTCTCAAAGTTTGCTGTAAAATCTCATTTTATGCGCTTCAGTTGCCTTGTGGTTATATTCAACGGGGGCCTCGATTGTACTCACAAGGACTACGCCGTGCAACATGTGCCCCCCCCCCCCTCCCCTAGAACAAAAAAGGGAGTTTTGTTGTAATACCGCTGCGCCCCTCGAAGCACAAACCAGCCGCGCTCGTCATCGAACTCACACTCAAAGGTGATTGATTACAATGCTTCCAAGTATCTAGTCAACTAATGCTTCTTATCTTGGGCGCGTTGGCCAGCGGCAGTCGATGGTCTTCCCGCGTGGTGTCAATCTTTGATGACAAAAAGAGAGAGAGAAAATTGCGTAGTTTAATGTCCCATTCTAAACCTTTTTTTGTTGTTGCAAAATTCGGATTTGTGATGTTTTGTGGGGTGAGGGGGGAGGGGGTTCGATAAGGAGAAAATGGGGTAAGAGGAGTGAAGGGTAGAAAGAAGCGTGATGAAAAGAGGAGGAATGGGGAGAAAGCGCTTGGTTTAACATGCCATTCTAACCTTTATGTCAAATTTCTGTCTTTGTGATTTTGATTTCAAAGGCGAGAAAAAATGGGGTAAAGACAGCGGGTTTTTGGAGGAAATGAGAGATAGTAAGAGAGAGAGAGAGAGAGTGAGAGAGAGATGGGCATGCCACGATAAATAGAAAAAATAAGAGAGAAAGAAAGAGGTGGAGAGCTAGGGTGGAATATACATTTTGACTAATAATTTTGTATAGTTTAGTTGTTTACTGTATTTATTTTTCATTCTGATAATAGACTAAAATTCATAACTTTTCAAGCGTCACGAACAAAAAATATATATTGTCTTGATATCCGTTATCCAACAAGAACTTATCTTAAAGGAGATTCACAAGTAACATAGCATTCTTTTTATTTTGCTTCAAAAATTGGTCTTGTTGATACTGAACCTACAAAACTTTTTGGCAAAATAAATGTTAATAGAAAAGAAAACCTGCAAGTTGCACCGTTCATGTTGTCTTTCAATCACAGATCTCTTTCTCATTGTCTCCCCTTCCCACCTCCTCTCTCTCTCTCTCTCTCTCTCTCTCTCTCTCTCCTCCTCTCTCTCTCTCTCTCTCTCTCCCCCCTCTCTCTCTCTCTCTCTCTCTCTCTCTCTCTCTCTCTCTCTCTCTTCTCTCTTGATCTTTTCCCTATATAGCACCGGTATCTGCCCTCGAGAAAAACACAAATTAAACATTTCTCAGGCGGAAAAGCATTCTTGTTTTCAATTCTCGGACAAGAATTGTTGCTGAGAGCACCAACATGTCATGTTTGTTGACTAATATTCCACACGGCGTATTTGCTTAATCTAATTTAGCGTTTTTCATGACGTTTTTATATGAATCGTTTTGTAATGCTTCTGCCGCTCTTGGCATTAGGATTCGTACTTGAAAACGCCATTAGATGTTCTCTTTTCTTACTTTTCAATTAATATATATCCGTTTCTTAAACTTGCTTGAAGTTTTGTTTTTGTTCCTCAGATTTTTTCGTTTTCATTTTTTTATAAAAATGTCAACTTGACAACTTGAAATGTCAATGATTCTAAAGACGAAATAGCAACACGCCGTTGTTTGCTAACGTAGGAAGGAAAAGCATGAAACCAGAAAAGATAGTTTTGCAACTTTCTTTGAGCATATAGTTGCGTATTTATCTTTATTGAAATGAATTCCTTATTGATGAATCGATTCAATCTTACATTAGACACTGGAAAAGCAACAACCAAAAATAGAAAAAGTCAGATATGAAAGAAATAGGTATCATTTTTGACATAATCTCTGTGAGCTTTTGATATTAAAAATGAAGTTGAGCTGAATACTAAAATTTGGACCTCATTCTGCAATCAGAAAACATACAGTGTATTTTCGCATCATGGTATAGAAAGCATCATTTGCTATATAGTATAAATCCACATAGAATACTAAAATATCTACCAAGTACAAGTTTTTGTTTGCATTAAAAATCATTGTGGTTATGAATAGGCCTATGACAATAATACTTATTCTACCGTTTATCGAAATGTTGGTTATTTGTATGATTTACTTCCATCATTATGTTTACCCAAACAAAAATAAAAAACAGTTGTTTAACTCACAGAGATTGCACTTGAAATATCGCTTTTTGTGAACAAATCATATTTTCTCAAGAAAATAGAACAGTTCATATTCATGCAAAATCATTTGAGCGCTATCCCTATGCGTTAAATAATATTCAATGCGAGTCTCTTCTTTAATCCGGATCAAGCTTCTTTAATACCTTGCATCCTGTCAAAAATCAGATATCGCATTCATGATGACAAGATGGTACTCCTTTGTCCGGTAATTTACTTTCAAAGATCATGAGCGAATTCGACTATACCTCGAAGCTTCCTGCATTCTTAATACTGAAATCGTCTTTCTATCCATAACAAATTTGCGAAATCTGCCGCACGAACTCCAAAGCATCTTAATACGATGATCGCGGTGTTTGAATGTGAATATTTTGGGTCAATGTATTCAAAAAATTGAGAATGAATGGTCAAAAATAAAAGAGGTGGTGATCAGTGCTATCCAGGCCTAGGGCGGTCATTACGGCTTGTCATAAATATTTTGAAGGGGAAGGATAACGGACGCTGTCGGAAGACACAGCCGGGGTGAAGTAGTTTACGTTGTGGTGCATATCTTAACAAATTATCGAAATCAAATGGGGTCAAGCAATAATCTTATGACCTGTTTTATTTACTTATACTCTTCGTTAGCATATTCGATCATAGTGCACTGTTTTTGCTGTTTATCTCCTCCATTCTTTCTCTTCCTTCATCTCTCTCTCTTTCTTTCTCTCTCTCTCTTTCTCTCTCTCTCTCTCTGTCTTTTTATCTCTCTATCTGCCCCTCTCTCTCTCCCTCTCCTCTATTTTAGCTAGAAATATGTGTGTCTCTCTCTCTTTCTCTCTCTCCTCTCTTTAATTAAAAATATATGTCTTTCTTTGTCTCTAATTCTTTGTCTCTTTCTACTTCTGAACAGGTTTACAATTATGTTCATTCCATTCTTATTCCTTGTCTCTTGTTCTCTCCCCACTCTACTTTTTTCAAGCTAACAAGTTAATAGGCCTTATATTATATATAAAAGGGCAGATATTTTCAACCAAAATATTACCCAAGCATGACACAAGTTGATGTAAACTAGGTTTCACGAGACAGAACGAGACAAATTGGGAATCATGCAGAATGATGTGGGTAGACCTGGCATCAAAAGTTGGTACAAATAATTGAACTATTAATTATTAATTGTGATATTGTATAGGGTATATCACTAAAATCCATATTTACCAGACATTGGCACTATATTCTTTCATATAACAATCCCCCCCCCCCCCAAAAAAAAAAAAAAAAAAAAAAATATATATATATATATATATATATACGTATAGATATATACACTGTCGCTCATAAAGGTGGAATATATTTTTTTTATCCCAATTTATGGAATTATTTTAAAAATTATTTAAAAATAATAGATGTAGATAATAGTATACATTCTCAAATTGTATTGAATAATAATTTGCCAATGTGTGTTTTGCGTGACTTCTAAAGCATGTGTATGCTACTATGCTTATCAACTAGGGGACCTATGCACTTAAGTCATTAATGACAGTAATGAGAATTAATGCCCCACAAAAGGGCACTAATATAGCACATCGACACGGTTTTGATCCTGGGGCCTCACAGTTACGAGGCCATTGCTTTGTCACTGAACCATGACTGTACGCAGCGGGGGCTAGGGTAGGGGGCAGTTTCCATAAATAAATAAAAAATAAAAAAATGCAATAAATTTTCAATAATTTATTGCATTTTACCCGGTTCCCAACATAAAAAAATCTTCTGTGTGCCCATGCCTTGAGCCATAATGCATGGCCGTCCAGAGGATTTTTTTATGTTGGGGACCGGGGTAAAATGCAATAAATGATTGAAAATTTATTGCATTTTCTGTGTGTTTTTTTATTTATGGAAACTGCCCCCTACCCTAGCCCCCGCTGCGTACAGTCATGGTTCAGTGACAAAACAATGGCCTCGTAACTGTGAGGCCCCAGGATCAAAACCGTGTCGATGTGCTATATTAGTGCCCTTTTGTGGGGCATTAATCCTTATTACTATCATTTATGACTTGAGGGCGTAAGTCCCCTAGTTAATAAGCGTAGTAGCCTACATAAGCTTTAGCAGTCCCGCAAAACGCATATTGGTAAATTATTATTCAATAAAATCTGAGAATGTATACTATTATCTAGATCTATTATTTTTAAATAATTTTTAAAATAATTCCATGAATTGGGATAAAACTAAAATATTCCACCTTTATGAGCGACAGTCTATATATATATATGAAAGCATCGGTCCCTTGTCCCGCAGACGGTCAGTTGGGCCTTATCCTCTGGTCAAAAGATGGTATCGTGAGCAATCGTTTGACCTCATGCATGCAGTATCTGTACTTTTTCGAGTATAGGCTTATCTCTGCATATCTATCTTAATCTTTAATACATGTATTTCGCTCTCCCAAAGAGACAGATATGAATATGTTTATAACCACAAAAAAGGCACATGTTGTTTGACCCAAGAAAGACAACGAGGAAATATTCAGAGCATGCATAGCTATTGATAGAGCTGATCATGCTGATAAAAATAAAAATATTTTAAAGGTACTATGTCCCATTTGCAGGCCAAAAAAATGAAAAAGTTAAATTCCAAATACATTTGAAAGATAATTCTAATTTAGAACTTCCCTAAAAAAGGTGGGGCTTGAAAATGTCTTCAAGTGGGAAAATAACGACTATTAGTTGTCAAATCGACTTTAGGGCTATAGAGCCCAAAAGTAATAGTCTTGATTTTCAGACAATTGTACCAAATGGTCATACGTTTTATGCTGCGCAAAGATTCAATCAGTTTAATCTTGGCCATTACAAGAAGTGGGTTATTGATGTAGACAAATGCTCATTTACCCTTTACAACTCTTTTCATGTATGTTATTACCAAAGAAGAAAAAAAGCCAGTCAGTCACTCAATAGTGTCTGACAGTGAAGTCTAGCAAGTAAACGGGTTTCCTTGCATAATTTGAATATGAGGACACTGCTAACGTTTAAATTTCACAGATAGGACATACATGACATATTCATAATTCTTGCAAAGTTCTACAGAATTTGAAGTTGGCTGCAAAAGGGACATAGTACCTTTAAGCTGGAAAATCACGGGAATTATTTCATTAACGATTTCACAAGAGGCATCAAGGACGTCTTAAGATGTGACATGCGGAAATGAAGATGCATGATACATGTATCAGAGTATTCGCGAAAGTGCATTTTGGTTGCATATAATATTGCCGTTGGTCTTTTAGGAAGATTTATAAACGAGTTAATAATCATTTTATTGCTATAGTAAAGTAAAATGTTCTACGGGCATTTTGTCGTGGTAAAATATGCGATTATAATATTATTATTATGTTAATGTAAGCTCTTAGAGGGCTGTTATGCGATTAGAGCATAGGTATTTCATACTATTTAATAATTTGCATGAACTCAGCCATTTATGGCGCCCACGGCGTAGCTACAGGAGGCAACGAAGATGCAAGTGCCCCAAGTCGAATGCGAATGGCGGAATAATATTTAAAATGATATATAGAGAGAGAGAGAGACAGAGAGAGAGAGAGAGAGAGAGTGAATGTGCGCGTGTGTGTGTGGGTATTTGGATTAAATTTAGACAAAATCTTGAAAGTTATTTTTTGCTACATAAATCCCAATGTCATAAATATTTTATATACGACGGGGGGGGGGTGGAGAAGGAGACAGAAACGGTAAGGGAGATGGGGTAAAAGAAACTTGGAAATAAAATGATACGACCCTATACATCCTTCCCCTTCCTAGCTGATAATCTGTTTTTTTTAATTGCATTTCATTCACCTAGTAAGGCTGGTGCCCCTACCCCCTAATCAGAGTCTACCCCCCCCCCCCCACTTGGTTGACCCAGGCTAACCATTGCATTGCGACATATTTTTAATGTTTTATTTTGTTATTAATTCAAGATGGATGATGGATGAGACTGGAATTATTTAAAAAGAGCGCCTTTCTTCCTTTCAGGAGATTAGCAGTAACAACGATACATTAACTCAACTTGAATGTTACAACAAAAACAAGGCGCTCGGTACGACTTGAAGGGGTTCATTGACTCGGTATAATTAATGACAAAAATATGGCGATCGGATTAATAGCGAAGGTGTAATACAATGGTGATTCCATCTACATCAATCCTGGTGATGTTAACTGAAACAATAAACGCAATCAAACCAATTAATGCTCGTGGCTATTCTCTCAAAGTGAGAATCGGTTAATTTGTTTCATAGATACGATAATCCTTCTAACTTTGTCGAGTCTATAATTATGATGGAGCGTTTAATCACTCGCTGGATGATTAAGATGTACCAGAAAGCACACTGTTTCCTTTCCAAACCACAATGCTTAAAAGAGATTTTAAAAGAGGTGAAAAGCGTCAATGGTAGGAAGTCAATTGTCATTTCCCAGGATATACGGATAGCGGGTGACAAAGGAGAGGCGGAAAGTGTCACGCTGAAGGAACCCATCTTGAGTTGAGAAGAATCGAAGAAAAGATGCGGGGGAGAGAAAATGATGCGATTCTCGCTGGGAGATGTAGATTAATCCGGATTAAACAACGGGACGGCTTGGAGGGTGGAACTGGGAGAGCTGAGGAGAATGCCTCGGCTAATAAGTCATTGAGAAGCAATCGAATGTCTGTTTGGTGTTTCGGTGATGAATGAGAAACATAGGAGGTAATCAGGATAATGATGGTAGTATTGGTTAATAGCGGCGTTATCCTTTGAAGATTAAGCTAATGATGATGATGATGATGATGATGATGGTGATGATGATGATTAGGATGATGATGATGATAATTATGGTGGTGGTGGTGATGATAATGAACATTATCGTAATTATTATTATTATGGTAATGAATAGGGAACATGGGGAATAATTGAGGTAACGATAGTACAATTTATTCGGAATAGCGGTGTCTCCCTTCGATGGTAAAACTAATGATGACGAAGGTGATGGTGGTGGTGGTGATGGTGGTGGTAGTGGTGGTGGTGGCGATGGTGATGATAATGGTAATGATTCTGCTGCTGCTGTTGCTGCTGATGATATTGATGTTTAGGGTAGTTAGGATGCAAAAGCATAATGATGACTGATAACGATGATGATGATTATGATGATGATGATGGTGATGATGAAGAAGATGATGATGATGATGATGATGATGATGATGATGGTGATTATGATGATTATCCATAATGAGGAAGAAAGAAATAAAAAGAATAAATGAAATCACCTACTATGAAGACGCAAATCAAATATTTCATTTTACACGCAATGTGCAATTGATTAAATGATTCTATTTTCGTATTATGATGAATATTATTATATACTTGATCATCCTATCAAATCTAGCATAAGTATGATCGACGCTGATTAACTTTAATATGCAAGGTTGCCCTAATAATCTGTATGACGTCATCGATCAGCCTACCGACTTTCAACGTGGCGGTAATAATCATTATTACAAGTACGATTATAACGATCTCATTTTATTGGCTAACTTATTGTTTGCGCCGCGCACATGCAGGAATACCGTAAATCCGTATCAGATACGAAAACCTTGTGCGTGATTTAAACATCAATGTTCCGAAAGATCGGACGACTTTTGGCATTTCGTAGTGACATTTTGTACTCTAGATGAAAACAAAATAATCCCAGGATGAATACTAGGATTGACATATTTTCCCTTCTCGCGCTAATTTTATTTTATTATTCGACCGCTTTTGTTTTACCTCCTCACGGCACGTGCATTGGCAACAAGTTAAGCGTATCTCGCGTCGGACTAGAAACACTCTTTGCCTTGCTTGTCCGGGTTCATTTTACAACCCATAGATCATTTACAGCCTCGTCCTTAATATAGGGCACGAAGAAAGAGATGCAGCATTTATAAGATCAACTTTCAATTTTGTTGCCGTTCAAAATTCGGTCAATGCATGCAGACTTCTGTGTGTTCGCTTTTCTCTCCATTGCCCCCCCCCCCCCCCACTAAAGGTCCCTTTTTTTCTCTCTCTCTCACTCTCTCTCTTTCTCACTCTCTCTCTCGCTCAAAAAAAGATCTCCAATCTCTGAAAATCTATTTATTAGCGTGCTAAGTTTTCCATTCTCAGCCGTAACAAAAATTAACAGGGGTTAATGCCCCGTGTAAATCTATATAATAATGTATTCAGTATCTAATACATTTATCTATCTCTCTCTCTCTCTCTTCCCCTCCCCTACCTTTCTCTCTCTCTCTGCATATATTTCTCTCTCCTTCATCCGCTCACCTTCTCTCTCTCTCCTTCATCCGCTCACCTTCTCTCTCTCTCTCTCTCTCCATTCCCCTTTCTATCCCTCTCTCCCACGCATAGTATACCTCTCCCAGTCGCGGAGGATCTGTTCCCAAATCTAGGTTGACAGATTACCAGTTCGCGAGTCATGTACCCGCTATTTATTACAGGTGATTATCGACATACAGCCAGCATGAAATGTCGGAAGTACACACCAGGCTAGCCCCCTAGCAACACGGGAATACCTCACAATATCACGTGATACCATCCCACTCGCAGCTATACATGAAAGCTACCGGTTCAAAAGCGATCCGTGAGGGTCAACATGTTGTCAAACATCGCGGCGGGATGTTTTTAAATACGGTTTCACTGTTAGTGTTACGATAAAACAGGGTATTTTTCTTAACTTTCGTCTGTTCTTTCCCTTGTTTAATGATAGGAAGCTACAGATGGCGCTGTTCAACTTAAAAACCTCTTTGTCGAAATATTTTTTGTAAATGCATCATAAAAGTCCTTGAAAACAACTTTGCTAGCTAACATGATAATCTGCTGCAGGATGTATTTACATTATTTACCAATTAATATATCGATAACGGAAACTAATAATAAAGTTTAGGAGTCGTTTTACGATACAAACATGACGAAGTTTAGTAGTAAAATCTTTGCTTGCATCATCTCTAGCTGATACAAGTTGTTTAGAGATAGATTAAAAGATGTCAAGGATTAAAGGGAATGAAATAAAAACAAAACTTCGTGCTCACATTTTACCTGCAATAAGTAGTTCGAGAAAAATAGCAGATATATAACACGGGGGAAATGGAAAATGAATGCTATTAATATGATCACAACAAAGGTTGCCTTAAGAACTAGAGAAGACAAAGAAGCAATACATTTTCATGTTTCTATTTCTATATATATCTAAACCAAGAATCTATTTGGAAATGGAGTTTTGTTTGATGTCACTATGGGCGTGTGTGTGTGTGTGTGTATTGGGTTTTTACAGACGTGTATCAATCAGATATGATTATTTACGTCTGGGACCGACCTTTAACGTCACCATCCGAAAGACGTGACTCAGTTTCGAACCTGCGTCCTCGGCTGAATCAGTTTGTAACTTCCACTTTTTAGCTGGATTACAGGCGCACGCCACAACGCCTAGTATGAATGGGCATTCATATAAACTTTCTGTAAGTAGAGGGAGCCCTTTCGTTTCATGTACTGGGTACATGAAGCACTGTCTAAAACTTTGGTTAAGGGTCATGGGGGGGGGGGGGGGGGGGGTGTTGGGGGTATTGGATAAATGAATGGATTTGCGGTTTAAATGTAGGAATTGTATTTTGTAAAGATTAATAAGGTAAACAATATTTCATGTTTCACTATTAGATGATACATTATGCGTGGAAAAATTTACAAATACATACAAATGCTCTTTGCTCATATTTTTCTCTTTTTGAACCAGGTGTTTGGTGGGGTTATGTATGACCACAACCGACCCCCCACCCACCCCCAACAAAAAGAAAGAAATAAATACATTAATTAATAAATAAATCAATAGATAAAATGAATATGAGAGCCTTGTTGGCAAATATTTCAAATGACTTTTCCTTGCTGCTTGGAAGAGCATTATGTGCCTGAAAATTTGGCAATCTGACAAACTTCTATTATCTGAACTTCTTTATACCAATTTCTGTTCTCATCAAAACATTACTGCTGAACCTCTCCTAATTCTTACAAGAACAACAACAAATGCAATGAAAGACACACATTGTTAATTTTATTTTTACTCATATATTCATTTATTTTGAATGATATACACAATACATTTCACAATTCAAATGAAATACACAATCATTATTTGGATATACCAGTAGTAAAGCTAGTTGCATACTTTCCACATGAAAAATGCTAGCATACATATTAATATCTATTTTGCAAGACAAAATCTAGTCTTTTACAGCATTACTCAATACAATTTGTTGCAGGTTATAATCAATATTGGGGGCAAAGGTTATGGTTTGCTACATAAATTCATTGCAAGGTCTGATTTCTAGCAGTACATACATATATGTCTTGTAAAGCTGTTCTAACAGGCTATTCATCAATAGGTTGAAATCACACACTCTAATTTGTCACTTTATCACAATTCCAGAAGCCTTGGACAGAGCCTTGGAGTAGAATTCTAATACTTGGTTTTCAAAATTAATATCTGACATGATTTTCGACAGACTGCATATGATGGCCACATCAGATACAATGACATGACATGACAATGACATATATAGTATGCATAGTACGAGTGAGGGAACATACACTGATACAGATGTAGCATATACAAAGAATACCACTATTTCAAGATAAAACACATTTTGCAGCATTTGGGGATTGCTTTGCTGCACACACAAAAGCCTTGAGAATGTTAATCAAGCAAAGAACCCTTTTTTAAGTGACTTTGAAAGAACAAGCAAACAACTGCATTGAATTCCACTTCTTGGACAATCACTTATACACCTGCAGCACAAATACAGACATTTTCAAAATAAGTATTATATTCAGAATCAAATACAATCATTACTGCCATGTATTCAAGGTAAAGAAAAAACAAATTCTTCCATTTCTATGAAAGTGAACCCAAAGGGGGTACAGTTTTGTGCCCATGATATTGAACAAACAGGCATAGATTCAGTGTATCAGAAAAACAATTTTCTATTCATAATACATCATACATGTATATATAACTTTCAGAAATATGCTGGTGCGATGTAGTTTACTTGTTCATAAGTTTGTATGTTTGCTTGTTTCTTTGTTTGTTTGTTTGTTTTACCCTATCATGCATAGATATGGGCATTTCATATATTGAATGCATGCACATATTTCAATTTTCTCAGAGTTTGGAAAGTTAATGCATAATACAATTCTACAAATGCATTCAAGTGAGAAAGGACTGTGCATAAATGTGACCCTACAACAGTATTTAGTTTATTTCTTCCGACTCCTTCAGGTAAATATTTTGATATAACTGGTATACCTCACAAATTGGGGTTCCCTAGGATTCAAGCAGGTAGCCATTTTCAGGGATACCAGTTGGTTTCTCTAGATGAGCCTGAAAAGAGACCAAGACATGTTGGAGCCTCATATGTTATGTTCAATATGAAGCCTGATAAAGCTTGATATGGAACGTTGCCAGGGCCTGAAATCAGGCTATAGCCTGAAAACTGGCATCCCTGTATTTTGTATTTATAAAATCCTATCTGTTTTTCCTTTGGGTGTTCCATCTCAAAAGCTGGGCATCCATAGAGTTTAGTAATGATGTTAAAATAAAAGCACATTACATTCATGAAATTGAATGTTGCAAAAATATAGTCAAATAAATGAAGTAAGGCAAAGATAACTGATAAATGCAAGGCATTACGCAAACAAAATAGAAGAGGACCCTGAATCTTGATTAAAATACAAATACATTTATCAGCTCAGAAATAATATTCATACATTCCTGTGAGCTTTATACTTGAATTATGACAACACAGAACAGACAGCTAAAAAAAAAAACACCCTGATATGCTTCTATTTTGTAACCATGGCATTTGAAGATATGGTGGTAACGGTAATGAAACATTTGAATAATAATAATAGTGACTTCAGACTTGACACTCCTTGCGCTCCACATCATTACAAAACAATATTGGTACAAAGTGGCAGCAACATTGCAAATACATACATACAAGCAATGTTTAAAAAAAGTTGTATTTATGGTCCTGTTTCATTATCATGTTTTGTCCAATCAAAAATATTAAAATGTCCCAATGCATGCACAAGATGTAAATTATGCAAAAAGTTTACATATAGCCTACAGGGCCCTGAAATTTTTTTTAAAAATTAATGTATCTAGAAAGGGCAAAGCCTTGTTGAACACCACAATCCAGTCATACATGTACAGTACCGTTAATTTCAGTCAAGTAATAGATGAATGCCATATGAGAATATCATTTTTTAGGTAAATGGCTGAACAAAAAGTACCTGAATGAGAGCTTTGACCGCTATAGGAATCATATGATAATAATGACATACGATTCAGTACATCATTTGGGAATGTCTTCCTGCTACCTACGTGCACACTAAAAAAAAAATCTGCTTTTATCAAATAACTTAAGACCAAATGTAAATTTCTAACAGGACACATTTCATCAATATTAATTTAGTGCACTGTATTGAAGTTAAATCAGGGTTCCATACTATTTAAATACTGAGAACATTTATGTATCAACACATTTGATATACATATCTTTCTCTGTTCTCTCTATTTCCACAGCAATAAAATCTGCAACTGAAAAAATAAACAGGTGGCCTTCATAGAGAGGTGGCCACTGGGACAAGCTTTAGAGTACACATATTTTCAATACAGCTGCAGTACCGTAGGAAGTCTTTTTTTCATAATTGTGACCCTGTATTCTTTGAATGACAAATAATATTTTCATCACGATTCATTTCTTGGTACTTTATTCTTTCTTTTCACAAAATCAAACTGCTTCTAAATCAAGGTACATTCACTGCTTGTGTATAATCACCAGCACCTCACATTTAAATATTTTAAAGCTTGTATACTTCATAGAATGTACATTTTTTTCCCTCCTAACTATATGATTTTATCATCATAAACACACAATCTCATAGTGAAGTCCAGCCTTTGAGGCTTATAGCCTATGGAAGATCCTTTCTTCACACCTACATCTTATGGGGCTGTAGTGAGGGTGAATACTGGGTAGGTCATTCTTGTAATGTAACCAAATTCATGCATATGGCCTTCTGAAGCGCCTTAATACAATTATTTCATTCACCTGTTACAAATAAATATATCTCAATAGTCAGAATTCAAATTGCATTCAATATTTGCTGCTAGGTAGGGCAAACATTATGGCTTGCTCTACCTAGCAACACATAATATAAGCAATTTCCATTCTAACCATTGAAATTCAATTATTTGTAACGGGTGAATGAAATAATTTGTAATGAGGCACTTTACAATGATTTGAATAATTTACGAAAATGGCATATTGATCAAAAACATTAGAGTGAGTTTCCTCTGATTTTTAATTCCATCTTATGAGGGTGCAATAAGGGTGAATTGCTACATCCATCATTCTTTCCCTACCTTCTTACTCGTATACCAAGATGCTCCATTACATTTAATAACTCCCAACCATAGTCCCCAGGGAGTGGAGCATGCGCACTGTCAGATGTGGATTAGCAATTGCATCCAATGACCAGGGTAATAATCATAGGATGTATAGCGTCTAAAAACGTAGCATTAAGCGCCGTACAAACGTGACTATTATTACAATCACCATGTGATTCGGGTAGCCTCCATGCTAGCGCATATATACATACATATAAATATACAGCTCACTTTGCAACAAATGTAATCCACAGCCATATCATAGGATAAATAGGAATTCCTTGTACTGTGGCCTTGCATAATACTGATGAGGCAAAATATGAAATAATCTTGCGCGTTACGGAACAGACATCTGGCAGTTCTAAAGTGTAGAAAATATATGTGCAAGGGTGGGTGACTAGGGACAACTGTGCCTAATGAATCTTTCTCTCCTTGATAACCGTTATTGCATAATCACGATGCCTGAATTTTGTGAAATCAAAATGACAACGTCCACCTGAAATAAGAGCCAGATATTTTCGCAAATTTCATTCTCTTTTTACTACCCGGTAGCCCGGGGGCTCCAACAACTAATACATGAGACGATTTACAGGACTTGTTGCGAGGATTGGATCAGATATTCAATGAAATACCGTCATATCTCCCTAGCAACGGGGTTTAGCCTTGTTGACCAGGAGTTTGGACCTAGCTTACAGTGACCTGCTCAGCTGTCTCCATGTCTTCCACTGATTTAGACTCCTTTAACGTCTCCTGGAACAAAGAGAAGAAACAAACAAATTATAATGATAATTTGATTTAAAAAACAGATAAAATTAAGATAGGCCTAATTTGAAACTTACAAGAATATTATCAGATAAAAATATCTCTCTGCCTGAAAGATTTCCTCTCAGCATACTAAATATAACATACATGATGTAATTATTTGCTGACTTTGATACAATTTCCTTTTCTTTCTTTTTTGTAGGGGCATAATTAATTTCACAGATTCAGAGGATCATATTCATATATTTCACTATATACAATTGATTTTATTACCATTAGATTAAAACAGAAATGTTGTTGGACACATGGCTATGGCTTTTATCTTCATCACATCAATAGTTTTATATTACTCACAATCATTTTCATAAAACCTGATCATAAGTGGCTTTTAGCAAAGCCAACATGTATACAAATCATTTTGAGATCATGTACTAGGCCATTAAGTTGGCACACTTTAATTAACAAAGCACAAAGTGTCAGAAACCTCACATGAATGCAGAGAAAGGGGGAGGGGTGGGGGGTAGGTCAAGAACGTTCTACAAGCTCAAGGTTAAATTTCATTCTTCAAAAGTCCCTTTGTAACAAAAAGCTTGCTTAAATGCCCACAACTGACCTGAAATTTATACCTACCCTTTCCATGCCATAAAGCTTATTAAACCTCTCTTCTATTTCTGATACTATCAATTTTTTTATCGGTCTTCTCTTGGCAAAAAGGTCTTTGACACCCGTTTACCAGACAATAAAGCTCTTCCTCACCAGATAAGCCGGTTCAATCTAATTTGAGACACACTCACGCTGATAGGGTACTTTTATCAATCTAGGGTCAATTAGAGGTTATCATCTCAATTACAGCAGGGCTGATACTCTATCTCTATTGATTTATGATAATACAAAGCTTGTATCAACATGTGACGTGTGATGTGACGGTCAAAGTATCAATGTATTTCAGTGCCATGGACAGCAAATGCATTTATGGTTTCAGGCTAAGAGTATATATTGTCCTGTAATACAAGAAACGGGTTAGTTTGAAATCCGTCTGGTCAGTTGCAGACCACCTTATGTTTTATCTGCATCAGAAACAGATTTAATTTTTAAATATCTGTCACATCTGGCCACTGAAGAAGAGTGTGACACTAACCTGTTTCTTCTTTTTTTTTTTTTTTTTTTTTTCACATTTGTCCTGTAGTACAGAGGTACCTTCATTTTGAAATTTGATCCCATTATTATAATAACCCAGTTTTTCAGTGAATGTCAAGGAAGAGTTGATTGAGCTACGGTTGACCGAGCTACGGTTGTACTTACTTCGCCGCATCTTGTATACATAGGTCAAGAACCCAAGTCCTCTAGTATTGGGGATGTGATATAAACAACTTTTGCCACTGAGTACACTATCCCTACACCTTAATTCAGCCCCAATTTTTACCCTGACCCTGTATCTTTGACGAGAGGAACCCCAGCGCCCCGTCTTACAAAGAGTTACAATTGATCCAAATCAATCGCAAGTTTGCAATCTCCTATCTCTTATGCACATATTAACGATTGATATCAACTCTTTTTAAGACGGGGCCCAGAGCAACTATCGCCAGAGCAAAAATCTGATATCCAACAAAGTACCTTGGACTTGCCCAGCCCTAGGAGGAGTTGATTGGCTGTATTACCTGGATGATCTGTTGGCTATCTACAGCCTGCTGCTGCGAGACTGAGCTACGGTTGTACTGTCTTCGCTGCATCTCGTCTACGTAGGTCAAGTACCACGTGCCGGGGAACAGGTCCTCTATACTGCCCTGGGGTGTGTATTTAGCTGGAAAGTGAATCAAACAGAAAAGGTTTTACATGACAATATTAAAGCCCATACAAAGAATACAACTTTAGAGCAAAACTGTTTCTGTTAATTGGACAATGATGACTTGGTGCAAAGGTATATCCTGGATGCCTCCTCCTTTTGGTGAAATCATGCCTCCAAGTGCATCTCTAAAGGACAGAATTGTACACAGACATGAACGGGTGGTTAAAGTGTACATGGTGATCTCAGCTTGCCTTTCAATGAAGAATAAAAATTAGCATTTTTTTCCCTTCATATTTTAATCATGATGGCCTGGAATAGTGATCATGGGAGGGGGAGGGGGAGGTGCAACGTTGGAGGGTCTGTTTCTCAACATGTATGCATGCAGCTCAGGTGAAATAGGAATAATAATAGCAATAGCTAGTTCTTATATAGCGCTTTTCAGGACCGAAGGCCCTCTCAAAGCGCTTTACAGATATATATATTATTATTACCCCGCTCATCGGATTCAGGCTTACCCGCACACAATGTATGCACATTCTCCACTCCCTGGGGTGCATTCAAGCCAGGCCTCATTTTTACAAGCGCACACTTGCTAATCTAGGCACATAAGTGTCTCATGCAGTAAAGACACCATCTACAAAGTTATAGAAAGAGTACCAGTATGTCAAAATGTAAATAGTGCCTTCTAAGTCACTTTTACAAGTCATCATCTTCACTAATCGCTTACCTAAATGATGTGTGTCCTCCCTGAGCTTCATGGTATCTGCAAAGACTCCTGGTTTGACACACCGTCTACTCTCCAGCCTAGCCTCCAGGTCGTTGAGGCTGTTCCTGACCTTGGCCAGGGGAGAGCCTGGGCTGGCATCCTTGACCACGCGTATCGAGTAGAGTGACGAGGCCATGCCGGAACCGTAGGAGAAGAGGGCGATCCGCTTGTTTGGCAGTTGGTCGAGAGGTACACTGTAACGAGAGAAAAAGTAACGGCAATGAACCTCCATGCTCATAAGCATTGTCCTCATCTTCATCTTCATCCTCATCATCATCCTCCACACCATCCTCATCATCTTCACCATCCTCATCCTCATCATCATCCCCATCATCATCATCATCCTCATCATCATCCTCATCATCATCCCCATCATCATCCCGTAGGTCCCCCCTCTAGGGGTCAGGTCTTCTTGTTACCGGCAATGGACCTCTATTAAGCTCCTCTGCACTAGTTTGGCATGGAGGGATTAGACCACCATGCAAGGTCACTTGACATGTGGTTATCTCATCAAATAAGCTCTCAATTAACATAAGAAAAAAAAGATCATGGGGGACCAATTGGTCACCGATTAGGCATTGTTTGCTCTATAGAGGGCGCAAGTAGCTAGAAGTAGTGCAGTGGGGCTTTAATATTCATTCTGCTGCCAGATTTTGAGCAATCTTTGCATCATTTTTAGAACAAATTTCAAGTTTTGAAGGAACAGAATATTAAGGAAAAAAATAATTCCAAAGTACCCTGGCTATCTAGGTTGCTGTAAGATTGTCATCAATAATGAGATAAATACCAGGAAGCATTTATTTAACAAATCTTAACATTACTTCAGCATGTTATATACAACATAAATCAATTGTTATGTCTAGACCGAAAGTTTAATCACAAAATTTACAAAACATACATACTGTATGAAGTGTGCCTAGATAAAGTGTCTGAAACGATGCATGCAATGCTCCATACCAATATTCAGTAGCTCTGCATTATAAGAAACACCATCGAACCAGAACAAAAATGGATCAGTCCAAAACAGTACTCACCTTGCTATGTAAGAGACCAGTCCACCGTAGAGAGAGGGGGTGTACATATTGCCTACTTGGTTAGCTAGACGGAGGGACGGGTGAGTCTTCTGTTGATACACCTCCTTGCTTGCAGTCATGAATGCCTTCTCGACGTTCTTGTCAAAGAAGGTGTCTTTTAGTTTCACATCCCTGTAAATAAAGGACCAAAGGTTGAAGAATTTTAAGGAAGATATCATCTCATTTAAAGCCACAGCTGGGAATGAGTTCAGCAGTGGTCTCATAACCGGGAGGTCCCAGGTTAAAAACCCACGTTAATATGCTTGCGCCCATTGGGAAGGCACTAATCCCCATTACCAAGTCCCTCGGATAGGACTTAAGGCCATTGTTTCCCTTTGTTGCTTACTTACAAGCATATATTACATGCTTTCTTAGCTGTCTGGTAAAACTATTATCATCAAAGATCACAGATTTCGAAGATAAGGATTTCGTAACAAAGGAGAGGTTCTTTTTCTTGATTCATTGTATCCTGAGTAAAACGAATGACATGTTAAGTTATAGAAAACTGTAGTTTAAATGGCTAGTCACTTATTAATGTTTTGATAGTGATAATAATTCAATCATTAGATATGTATAAAATATATGGTGCTACCTGCTTTATGCAAATCAGCCAGCATCATCATTTTTTCAAACCCATAACATTTCTATATAACTAGACTGATTTAATAGTTATAGTTTATTTTCAAACCGTTGACCAGCCCTTAACCCGATTATAAATGCACATCAAATTAATATAAAATTGCCCAAATCAGTAAACCCCATGCAGTGTGCGGATAGACTCCCTGGGCAATCTTCACTTCTAAAACTCAATGACAAATTAACAAAGTGGTCTCAAAATTCAAAGAAACAATTCCGCCAGTCCTCACCTGAAGGCTTCTACGCTGGCATATCTGCTGCCCTCTGAGGTGTCCGGTGAAGGATCCCGGAGGAAGTCGTTGAGTACGAGCCTGGCCAGAGACTTCTGGACCAGCTTGCAGAAAGGGGAATGGAAGCACATCCCATCAAAGGAATCTACCGTTATCCTGCCTGCTTCACCGACTGTGTGAGAATAAAAGTAATGGTACATAAGAAATGTTTTCTGCAACCATGAAATCAGATGAACGACACATGGTCTGGTGACAAGTAGTCCACGGTCAATGGCACATACTAAAGGCTATGTCAGAAAGGGGGCATTAAACTACAGTACAGAGCCTATGTACATTTTAGTCCACACCTGGAAAATTCAGACTCAAAACCAAATCAAAGCAAAACACAGTTGCTCCATTATACAAACAAACCGTGGATTTAAATTATAAACTATAGCACGGTGTCTTGGTATGAACTCACCCTTCTGCAATGCAGCCTCTGCCTTTGCGATGTAACGCTCGTAGCACTTGTCTAGGGCACCAAGGTAGCACTGGATGGAGAGCTTGCCATCAACACGTGGGTATTCTGAAGACATGTCGGGCTTGTAGAAGTCGTACACGTGCTGCATGTGCGTGCTTCGAAGACCTGTATACAACAACCAGCAACATGTATTTCTGTTGTTAACCTTTGAATCGCTTTGACTGAAGGCAGATACATTTGTTTGGGGTAATGATATGGTCAGTACATGTATATGTACATTGTAAGAAACACTTTTGGACAGAGAACCCTCCCCAAATATTGCGTACATACACATATATCTTAGTCTAAGACATCATTTCATTTGAAGAATTTCATGATGAATTTTATGATTTCCCCTACAATGTACCTTTTGTTTATCTTGATAGACGTATAATAAACATAAACATGCAATTATTTTTTCAGAAGCGATTCTATTAGTTGGTTGGTTTTTTTGTTTTACCTGACTGCTGAGAAAGCATGTGTGTGCTTAATAGTAAGCAAACAGGGGAGCAACGGCTTTAAGTCCTTTCCAGGGACTTGGTAATGAAGATTAATGCCTTACCAAAGGGACCTCCCGGTTACGGGACCACTGCTCTACCACTGAGCCAAGACGCCTCCCCTATTTCATCTTTACATCTCCTTCCATTTTCTGTCAACAACTTTTACAGATTTGGAAAATATTGGTCATTTTGTGAAAGAAATTTTGTGCTACAGGAGACGAGGTAACTTTCTAATACCCCTTCAACGACTCCCCTACTTACACGTAACTGTCCATCCAATGTAAAATTAACAATAGTAACACGAAACAAATCCATAACACTTGCCTCTTTCAATAACCAGGGGAGCATGTGGACCAACCAGCATGGCGACAGCTCCGGCGCCCCCTGTTGGTCTAGCATTGCCAGTGGCGTAGACTGCAATGTCACCTGCAACAACGAGGGCATAACGACCTGCAGAGGAAACAGATCAAGAGGGGAAGGACATAAAGATTATTAATAATAATTAATGATCATTTTAATTAGGAATAAAAGTGAAAGGCTTGAGCGGTGTGTATGGTGCCCTTTGATAGGCATACTGTCAGACCTGCCTATTAAGGTCACCAAAGAGAACTGGAGTGGTTACTGTAGATACAAAAATCTCTCTGTACAGGTTGTACAACACCTGTTTCTTCCGAGAGGAACACAAATTACAGTTTGTAGGTGACTGCTATAGACTTGTGGCCTTTATAAAAAGGTTGCCACTAGGACAGCTTTGGCTGTATTTTTATGACTTTCATTTATTTACATGTACATGGATTATTCATAAAGCAAATATCTAGGGACGTTTCTCTAAACATTTCAAACAACATATCTTTCTCTCCCTTCTCCCCTTTACTAAACGAGACTCATTTTTTTCTCAAACATGAAGTACTAAATCAATTTAGGTTCGATTAATTGACATGACATTTCACTTGACTTATTTTAGCTATGAGACAGTAGTGCCTTAGAACCTAAGACAACTGGTAAGTTGTATCAATTGTAGGCCTTGGAAGCACGTACATGTGTATATGCTGGTAATTCCTTGGGCGAACTTAACTTTTCATGGCTTGGAACTTTAATTGAGTACGAACCAAAAATAAAAGAATATGTTCTGAAAACATTGAAACCTAAAATTGGGCTATTTCATTCTGACTTGCACCAGGAAGACAAAGGAGAGCTTTGGGAAATTGGGCAGAAGCAGAAGATCTTGATAAGCCTTTTGAGTGCTTTCCTAGACAAAATCAATGAACGATATATACACTTTTGAGAGCCTAAATCAACAGTCAATTTCATACCTAAAAATACAAAAATGCATGCCAAGATTGTTTCCTGTTTTTGACAGTGCAATCTTCCTTGGGGAATTTCACTTTGCTATCAAAGTCTATTGTGTTTCAAAAGGTACAGTATAAAGTGCAGACATCAAAATCCAAAAGGATTTGAATACAAAATATCCTATTTTAAATCTACAGTACAGTTCACTATAGCCTTAAAATCTGTGAAATTGAGTCTCTATTGTGTACAACAGCGAACACTGCTTTAACTGCTCTCTTTATTGAAAGAAATAGGCACTGAAATGCAACATGGATTATTGGGCAATTACACTCACACTCTGCTCGCCCATCACCACACACAATAATCTTAAGCCCACCAAACACTATACAATCTTCCTGCGATCTGATTTTCAAAGAAATGGCAGTTATACTAGATAGGGAAATCCAAACAAACGTCATCTTGCTGATATAGGTTCCTTAATAATGAATACTAACAACTAGAATTTTAGTGCATTTCAGCCTTCTAGTCAGAATATAAGCCGAATCAACTTCAGATCGTAGGCAATCTTACTCCTGGTGTGACGTCACTATGATTCTCCGCAGATTTAGCTTTTTCTCCTCAAAGAAAGCCTGATTTCTATTGAAATTTAAATTTGTATTAATCATATGACTATTTAGATCATCAGACATTAACACTTTAGAAGTGTAAATGTTCCAAAATCGGATCACAGTCAGATCGTATTGTGTTCTTTTGATGAGTAATCAAATGGATCTGCAGCACTCTCTGGTAATAGATTGATCTATCACAAGTTCTTGTTCCATATTAAAGGCCAAATAAGCTGAGACTGATATTTGTGTAAATTACATGTAGTTCTGTGGTTGAGATGGTGGGGAAAATGAACGGAGAATCTGAACACACCTTGATGCAACTTTAAAAAGTATATACATGTAGATGAATAGGGCGATGAATTTTCATATAATACCTTAAATTAAATCAATTAATCAACTTTCATACACATGCAAACTGCATGGTATTATATCCAACAGTTGATAGCATTTAATAATTAATACAGTGTGTAGACATTGGCCTTATTAGTTCATTATTCAATGCAATTAAATCACTGAAGGTAGACGTGTTTTTTAAATATTTTGATCTGTATCGTAGATGTAGGTCTATGACTGAACCCTGCTTGTAAGAGACAATGCCACTGTGCTCGTTTAAAAAACCACAACCTTGTTTTATGGCCTCGTTTTCTTTGTCACTTCAGTCATCAATTATTCCTTGTGTTATGATGTGTAACATTTTGAAATGATATAGGGATTTGTCAGACCAAGCCAATACTGCATGTAAAAGCATATGTTTATTGTTTTGTTGACTAATCATGTGTACGATCTATTAAAAGTGGTAACATAAATTCATAATTCTGACCATATCCCAAGGTGTGTTTGATTGCTTCAATTATGTCGAGGTACTTTCAAAGATTATTAGAAATTGCATTTGTTCATACATGTAAAAGACCACAGAAACCAAATAGTTAATGAAACAATAACCTTGCTTAATACAATTCAAATATGTGACTTGAATCTTCAGCATGAGCTTATCTTCATGTAAAGACACCAGGCCTATGACCTACATGTACAGGAAATTTAGGTATTTTTCATTTTTCTTCTTCCTTTATTTTTTAGGGGGGGATGTCTTATCAAATGTACATGCCCTTAATATTCTATTTGAGGAAAATCACATTTGTTCTGGAAGATCGATACCGGTATAAAAAATGAATGCATGACTAATAAGATAGCACTATCACAAATAAAGTCATCTGATCAAGCAAAAATAGCAATACTCACTCAAAATAGCTTTTAGGCCTATGACCTACATATGATGTACATGTACAGGCGAATATATTTAGATAATTTTTTCTTTCTTCTTCTTTTTTTGTTTTTGTTGGGGGTGTCTTATCAAATGTACATGTCCTTAATATTCTATTTGAGGAAAACTGCATTTGCTCTGGAAGATCAATATCAAAATGATTGCATGACTAATAAGATAGCACTATCACAAATAAAGTCAACTGATCAAGCAAAAATAGCAATACTCTCTCAAAATAGCTTTTAGGCCTACCCGGTATGACCTACATATGTACAGGCGAATATATTTAGGTCTTTTTGTTCTTCTTCTTAATTCTATTATTATTTTTTTTTTTTTTTGGGGGGGGGGGGGGGGGGAAGGATGTCTTATCAAATGTACACTTATAAATGTCCTTAATATTCTATTTGAGTAAAATTGCATTTGCTCTGGCAGATCAATATCATATGAATGACCCGACTAATAAGATATCACTATCACAAATAAAGTTAACTGATCAAGCAAAAATAGCAATTCTCTCTCAAAATAGCTTTTATAAACACATCTTATCATATTAAATTGTCAATGAATTAATAAGGTTGATAAATTTGTTTGCTAATGAATATAGAATTAAAGATTGAAGATTTAATTTGGGCTGTGGAGTCTATTTACATAGTTTCTGATTTAGCAAATATGATATTTTAAGCAACGACCTGTTTGAGAAAAATTGCATTTGAGCTGTAAGATCAATGTGAAATGAATGACACTAAAGATAGCACTATCACACATAAAGTCAATTGATAAAGCAAAAATAGCAATTCTCTCTCAAAATAGCTATTAAAAACATTTCTTATCACATTCAATTGTCAATGGATTCATAAGGTTGATAAATTTGTTTGCTAATGAATGTAGAATTAAAGATTAAAGATTTAATTTGGGCTGTTGAGTCTATTTACATACAGTAGTTTCTGATTTAGCAAATATGATATTTTGAGCAACTGCCTATTTGAGAAAAAAAATTGCATTTGCGCTGTAAGATCAATATGAAATGATTGACACGACTAATAAAGGTAGCACTATCAGTATCCCAAATAAAGTCAAAAATAGCAATTCTCTCTCAAAATAGGTTTTTTAAAGCGTGTCTTATCACTGTCAATGAATTAATAAGGTTGAGAAACTTGTTTGCTATTGAAAATAGAATTAAAGATAAAGATTTAATTTGGGCTGTGGAGTTTATTTACATAATTTCTGATTTAGCAAATATGATATTTTAAGCAACGGCCTGTTTGAGAAAAACTGCATTTGCACTGTAAGATCAATATGAAATGAATGATACGACTAATGAGATAGCACTATCAGTATCACAAATGAAGTCAAAAATAGCAATTCTCTCTCAAAATAGCAATTAAAAAGATGTCTTATCATATTCAATTGATGGATTCATAAGATTGAGAAATTTTTTTGCTAATAAATATACACTGTAGAATAAAGATCTAATTTGGGCAGGAGTCTATTTACATAGGTCCTGACTTAGCAAATATGATGTACCTGTCTAGTGTCTATTTACACTGATTTTGTCTTGGGTTGAAACGCTTTTATCGGCATTGATCTTAAAAAAATAAAGATAAAAAGAAGTGGAGTGCATTTCTAAGCAGCTGCCTATTTGAAGACAAAGAAACAATGCAAGCAACCATCATCATGATAAACCACTGAAAGAGTGGTAGATTTCAAATACATATTTCAATGGGATTTCAGTTAACTTTGCTTTGTAATAGTGCATTTTGTCCCATGTTACCAATCACACCTACGAAATTAATATATCTGATGACAGTATTGGACCTACTAGAACTTGGAACAGACTAAATATGAAGTAATATGATACATTTATTGTCAATTTATGTTTGTAAACTCTGTAGTACTTGGACACATAAGGCGTGTCTGCACTATCTCGAGATTGCCAAATATCCAGCTATTTGAACTATCCCGATCGCAAACTATCCAGCTAATTTGCGTCTTCATTAGACCGAAGTAGCAAATTAGCTGGATAGTTGGTCGGGATAATATCCCAAGATATCTCGGTCTAGTTTGCGGTTTTCCGTGTTTACACGAGGTCAGTGGTTGTACTAGCGCGCTGAGCGGTACAGATCGCATGTGCGAACCGGAAATCGTTGTGCATGATGGGATCGGGATATTTGACTCCGTACTTCGGTCAAACGAAGACGGTCGCAAACTATCCCGCTAGTTCGGAAATAGTGGGATGTTTTGCAAACTAGACCGAGATATCTTGGGATATTATCTCGACCAACTATCCAGCTAATTTGCTACTTCGGTCTAATGAAGACGCAAATAGCTGGATAGTTTGCGATCGGGATAGTTCAAATAGCTGGATATTTGGCAATCTCGAGATAGTGCAGACACGCCTATAGGGAACACCGAGTTACCAAATTCCTTGGACTTTCCAATAACACAAATTCCTGATGTGGTTAATCATCATCATCATCAAGCAACAAGGGGAGTGTTTCACAAAGACTAAGATCAAATTTAAGTTGGACTTAACAATGGCAGGCCGTTCATGCCACTGTTTGCTCTCACCATTATGATCTTTAGATAATATATTTTCCTTCAATAATGATTTATCGAAAAATGTAAATTCTGTAGATTTGTGACCATGATTTGTATGTCCCATGACAGAGAGGCCAATGCCAGTAAATGGTTTAATACAGACATTGGTGGTCATGGTTCTCCATGTCTGTCTATAATCTGCTATTTGTAAAGAGCTGGTATTGCTGAATTCATTTTTGGTTGCTCATTTGTTCAGGCTTAGTAGATATGAGAGGCATTGCCTTTCCCTGCTTCTCTTTCTACCAATCCTCCCTGTTAATATATTTTTTTCCTCCCAGATTATCCTTTCTGTATATATGTGACCAACAAAACGTGCCTAATACTTGTTTCTACTCTAGGCCCTATGGTGTGGTTGTTGTCCTAGCACTGTGATTACCAGTACATACAGGAGAGAAGGTGGTTTCTAAGAACTAGGGGGTGGTTTACAAAGATCCTAAGTTGGACTTAACAATTATGGACAGCCGTTGGCATCTATGAAAATATTTTGTAAAAATTATTTTCAAAGGCATGAATTAGATTCAAATTATTAATATTTTCTATAACCAACAGGGATTTCATGTTCTTGATGTGGAATTTATAAAAAGTCTAAAATATTACTTTTATACTCTTGAATATATTTTTAAGGCTACAAATGACTCTCCATAATTGGTAAGTCCAACTTAGAGATAAGTTCAACTTAGGATCTTTGTGAAACACCCCCTGGTCCCTGGATATTAAACTCACCATCCCAAGCACTGGACTCTACCCATGAGAGTGCATTGAAGAGTGCTGCGGTGCCTCCATAGCAAGCATTGGTGGTGTCGATTCCTTCCAGGTCTGTGTTACCCGAATCTTCAAACAGCTGCATCAGCACCGTCTTGACGCTCTTGGACTTGTCAATAATCGTCTCGGTACCAACCTACCAAATTGAAAATGATAGAGAGAATCCATTTTCATGCCAAAGATAAGGATTTTTCTCTTATTTTTATTAGAATTTGTTAAGAGAGATTCTCATGGAATGTGTCAATTAGTATTGTATGAAAGAGATATCTACTGTTAAATTTAATTGTCTGAACATATTGTCATTACAGCCAGGTAAAACAACACACCAACCAAACAGACCAAACTAGCAGTCTGTTCCAGTAAATATTCCTTCATGAAAACCCTGATACACTGGGAACTGTTAAATGTAATAAAGTCTGAAAGAGAAATCTAGGAGTAGGAAATTATTTTCCCGTACTTTACTGCTATACTCGAGCTATGGCTTACAAATAGTATTGACAGATGACAGGTTTAAATCCTACTGATTTACTAAGTTATTAGACTAATTGCTACATCAAACCCTCAAAGAGAAGTACTACATGTATTTCAAGAAACTAATGAATGTAGCATTTTAAAAGTTCATGAATAGCATTTCCTTCTACAGCGCATCTGTCTATTATAAGATGATGACGTGGATCCTAATATGGTTGAAAGCGTACACGTGACCAGGCATTTATTTTGTCTAACGCGTAATTTGGGTAATGACCGGTCATTATCCAATTCTAATGACCGGTCATTAGTAAAATCATGTTATAAAACATCATTTTAATAATACACAGCATTTTATTCGAGCAGTAGTAAAATTACCCACACTCGGTACCTTCAAAACAGTCCAAACCCCATCTTGTGTTAGACTGTTTCAAAGGTACCTTGTGTAGGTAATTCTTACTAATGCCCTCACTGCTGTGTATTATCTGTCTACTAATCACCTCTAGTCTTCCGATGGCATCAAAGGGAATCTGGTTGTTCTCCATCAGGTTCTGAACGACCGTCAAACAGAGGGAGTTGATGTCCTCCCGATCGGAGCAGAACCCCATCTTGCCCTGCCCCAGACCGATGGTGTACTTGCCCGCCGAGGCCCCATCGAAGGTCTCTAGCTCAGTCTGGTCCACGTACTGAGAGGGAAAGTAGATCTCAAGGGCGGCGATGCCGACGTTGTCCGGCCAGTGGCCTGAGGGGCTGGTCATTCTCTGGAATCCAGGCATGTTGTTGAGGGTTAAGGTTCTGGCTGTGGTCAGTGATAAACAAAAAGACAAAGAGCGAATACACTTACAACTCAAACATAAATATCAACTAGCTCGTAAGGCCAGTTCAGACAATACTCAATAGACTCCTAAAATTTACAATGACACTATCATCTACTTGTAACTGAAGAAAACTAGGCTTGTTTAACTTTTAGATCTACAGTCTATAGACCCTATCTGATCTAAGTGGAATCGTTGGTTGTTCTTTTTTAAAGCACAGCCTCCCAGGCAGTTCAGATTGACATGCCCTGCAGTCTTTACACCATCCGAACTAGTAATACTACATGTAGTATGAGAAGCCCTGATCCACTCCAGCAAAGCATAGAGAGTCATAGACCGAAAGCTTCAGTCTCTATAATCGTCGGTTGTTCCACTGAGACTACGTCTGGCTCCACTAGACCTCCGGTTATAGAGACTGAATGACCGCCTATGCCATCGTATGTTGAAGATATCACGGCTAGATTTTAGCCGTTAGGCCCCTCCCACAAACATGACAAACTTGCCACGGCCGTATTGTTATGCCCCCAAAATCCCCCAAAATGTCATTTTACCTCGTGCATATCCAATTTTAAATTAGGCCTAGGCTTAATACATCGGTTCCACTTACTAACTTGATTGAAATAATCCGTTTAATGGTCCCTTTTAAGGAAATTATGGGTCAAAATCGACATCCATGTTGAAAATCTTGCAAGCCGTGTTAAACTCTCGCTGCCGTCAATCTCATCCCTTCTAGTCTACGCCGAAGGCAAAATGATTATGAAGGAAAAACTGTGCGCCATCTACACGTTCGTAATGGCTTTATCACAGTTTTTCCTTCGGCCTTCGGCGTAGACTAGAAGGGATGAGATTGACGGCAGCGAGAGTTTAACACGGCTTGCAAGATTTTCAACATGGATGTCGATTTTGACCCATAATTTCCTTAAAAGGGACCATTAAACGGATTATTTCAATCAAGTTAGTAAGTGGAACCGATGTATTATAGCCTAGGCCTAATTTAAAATTGGATATGCACGAGGTAAAATGACATTTTGGGGGATTTTGGGGGCATAACAATACGGCCGTGGCAAGTTTGTCATGTTTGTGGGAGGGGCCTAACGGCTAAAATCTAGCCGTGATATCTTCAACATACGATGGCATAGGCGGTCATTCAGTCTCTATAACCGGAGGTCTAGTGGAGCCAGACGTAGTCTCAGTGGAACAACTGACGATTATAGAGACTGAAGCTTTCGGTCTAAGAGAGTCAATGCTAAAGCGTATTGACCTCTAGGACTGCTTGCCATGAGGCAGGTATTATTAGACCCATACACATATATACACACCACACAACATCGCATAGACTCTACACAATCATGTCGATGCAGCTGTAAGCAAAGTATGACACTTACAATTTGAATTTTTAAATTGTTCTTTTTAACATCAGTAGATCTAAGTTTAAAAAAAATGTATTTTACTGCTATTTAGGTGTCATCAATTGTCACTCAAGTACCGATTTTTAGTGAAATCAGTTGAGTTTTGTACAGTGGTGTTTGAAATGTTGAGAATCAAAAGCACAGCTTACTACAAACAGCCAGGGTAGTGATGCTCCTATGTGTGCCCTGATCTAGATCCAACTTAAGATCTATTCAACTATCGTTGTCAAACTGCACTCATTTTGACATCATTCATACCATGCACACCATGATTGAGGATCTGAGACATTACGGTAGATAACTTCACACAGGCGCGCGCCCGCCTGCTACCCACCATCGGTATGTACTTGTATTGTGCAGCGGTTTGCCATGAAACCTGTGAAAAACTGTACGTTTATCCGAAAAATACTCAAAAAATAACAAGAAAATTGACACGAAATAGGTAATTAACATAACAAATTTTAACTCATGATCTTTATTTGGACATTTAATTAATATTTATGTCGTGGGTGGGGGTTGGACCTTGCTAGGGACCGGTAGTTTCAATGATGAGACAGGACAGCAGATTAAGGTATATGAGGTTTATTCTGTGTCGTAACAAAAAACCCCAAGGTCAAACAAATGTCAAGCAACAACCAGACTGCAAACTCCACAGTCACTCTCTACCCGCCACTGCTACGAGCAGAATGCAGACATCACCTAGTACATGTAGGCCTGGACCAGCTGTAGTCCCATATCTCCCAGCCGAAGAATCTCCAAAACCAGAGCTTGCCCGACCTAGAACACGTCCGTGCATGTGGATGCTCAATTGGTGTCTGAGCTAACCACACCCAAGATAGAACTACTCGCCCATGCCGCGTACGTACGTACGTACGTTAACATACGGACTAATTCATGCATACAATAAAAAGGAATGTCACTGCTACTTGGCCTAATGTCATTACGCAATCTAGCGTATAACGGAACTAAACACTTGACTCAGCTATGCAGGTCACATCATACTATGGAAAAGGAATTTTCCAAGTGAAAAAACATCCGATCTAACCTCGATCCGTAACACTTAATTGAAAGCAGAATATAAATTTGCTTTAAACTTAAACATCATAAAATAAAGACTTTCACAAATTTCCAACTTCCGACATCTTCCCCGCTTGCAACATTGTCGTCCTCGACAATAGATCATGTATGTACAAAAAAAACTTTTACAAATATCCAACTTCCGACATCTACTTCATTTTGGGTATATTTTAGTATAATAGTAGGGTATCTCCACGCCGGAGTTACGTGTCAAATTTTGGATAGGTTTCTGAACAAGCACCGAAATCCCAACTTATTGAAATTCTTTCAATTGATTTTTGTTTAAACGCAATGGAATGCAGTCAGAGCCAGAGTTGTAGGCCTAGATCCTTCATCATTGTTCAGCATTGATTATGATAGCATCCACATGATTCACCGGCAAGAATCTAAATCTTTACTCTCAGTCAACGACAACGCTACTGTTATTTAGCGTTTATATTCGCGTTAACACGGCCGCGCCCACTAGAATGGGCCGTGGCGCGATCGAGCCCGCACCCGGTAGATACGGCCGAGCCTAGTGTGTGGCAGCCGGCGCGGCTTATGCTTATTTAAAAAGCACGGTGATTCTACACACAAAATATGCGGCCATGGCATCAATATCTATGATAACATTACTTACAAATTATAGCTAAGAAGATCCGAAATCGTCTCTAGATTCAGAATGATTACTTTGCAGATCAGAGTCAGCTGGGATAATTTTGTAGTAGGGGTCTAGACATTCACCTCTATCCACACACGTTTATGATGAATGCGTATATGCATATTCATAAGACAAATGTTACGTTAAACAAATTTTGTTTTAAATACAATTCAGCAATGTTTATATTATTTTGCATTCATAATAACAACAAAATTCATTTCATGTATACCAAATATTACAATGTTTCTTTGTGTATCATTAAAATACTAAAGCTGACTTTTAGAACGTCCTTGATGATGTGCTGTAAGATTGGCAACAGTTTGTAATGAATATTCATTTTTAAACCTACCAATGGCGAGGCTTCTTGGATCGTGCGAGTACTTCTGTGTGAACATGATTCTGGTACGATCGCACCATCTCTTTGTATGATAGGAGTCACATGCGTATAGCCATGCATGGTGCCTTGACAAAGTCACAACAAAATGAATTAAGGAAAAACAACAACAAAACAAAACATACAGAAGAGGGAAAAAATCGCCCAAACTGACGAATGGCTAATTGAAAGAGAATATTTAGTCTTAGGATTAATTCCTGAAAAACCCTTACTAGGTCTATTTATTTTCTCTCTGTCCAATTTTTAAACCCTTGATTTTACCTTCTGGCGATGCCACGCCCCTTAATTGCCCCTCTGCGCGTTATTGGCAGAAAAAACGTGGTGAAAACCCGACCTGGGAATTGTCACACTGATTCGTCCATCTTATGCCAGTGGCGGATCCAGGGGGGGGCACAGGGGGCACGTGCCCCCCCCCCCCCCCCCCCGGCCAAAAAAAAAGAAAAGGAGAAAAAAGAGGGGGAAAGAAAAAGGAGAGGAAAAAGAAAAAAAGGGAAGAGAGAAAGAAGAAGAAAAGATAGAGGAAAGGAAAGGGGAGAGGAGAAAAAGGAGGGGAAAGGGAAAGAGAGAGGAGAGAAAAGGCGGAAAAAGAAGAAATTAAGGCGGAAAGATGGAGGAGAGAAAAGGGGGAAAAGGAGAATAATGAGAAGGGAAAAGAAAGAAAGGGGGATGATATTATAAGAAGGTGTTTTTTTTACGGGCAACGGGGGCGGGGGGGGGGGGATGCAATTTTAAGTCGAACATGACTAATACCAAAGATTTTATCTCCTTTATAACTTCTAACTTCTAACTTAGTCTTGAATTAATTTTCCGATATACCTATTCTAAGTGCTCTTTCAGCATGCAGATTGTCCCCGCCATTAATCCTGCCACAGTACGTTGCTGGTTTCATTGTCATATTATTTTCTGTCATCCCACGGTGGCCGCGAAGTTTCTATCCGTTTCGCAAGCACTTTTTTTTCCATCACCTACATGTAATGCTTATTGCTTCCAGTTTGCAAAAGATCCCAGTGGCGGATCTGTGGGGGGGGGGGGGGGATGGGGGAGGGGTTAGGGGGTTTAACCCCCCCCCCCCCCCCTTGGGCTGCCAATTAAGTGAAAATGTGATGTGAATAGAAAAACGCCATCATGTGTCCAGACCGGCCCACACAGTATCCGTATCGTCATCGGGTCAAATCCCACTTTAAAACTGTTACTTGATTTAAAAAGACGTTATCGTGCACTGCTTTTTATGGTCTCCATTGTGTTAGTAAATGCCAGGAAATATCACTTACGGGCAAGGGTGTCGATTTGTATCCGTGGTTGGGGGGGATGATAGGTGCCAAAATATTTTCGGCAATGGATCAAAGCAACCAAGAGGTAGAAGCGTGTGGCAGGTTACACCCCCTCCCCAACCGCATAGCCAGGATTTCATTTTAGGGGGCGGTAGTGAGCACGCAAAGCGTGCGAATCACTTACAGAGCGCGCGAAGCGCGGAAACTTTGACGGTTCATTAAATTATTAGAGAAAGAAGACGATTCGTTGGACCGTTCTCGACTCTTAATCCGTGTTTGAATTAAGTTCCTCTTCCTCCGCGCGTAGCGCGGAAGCTCTGACGTTTCATTAGATTATTAAAGAATGAAGACGATTCGATGTACTATTCTCGACTCTTAATACTAAATGTTTGAATCAACTTCCCCTTCCTCCGCGCGTAGCGCGGAAGCTTTACCGTTTCATTAAATTATTAGAGAAGGAAGACGATTCGTTGTATCATGTCCTTGTCTGAATTCAGTTTTTCCCCTCCCGCGCAAAGCGCGGAAGCTTTGACCTTTAATTTGATTATTACTCTTAATCCACGTCTGAATTCATTTTCGCCCATCCCGCGCGTAGCGCGTAAGCTTTCACGTTTCATTAAATTATTAGAAAGAAAGAAGACGATTCGTTGTATCGTGTACTTTGACGTTTCATTTAATTATAACTCTTAATTCTACTCTGAATTCAGTTGCCGGAAGCTTTGCCGTTTCACTAAATTATTAGAGAAAGAAGACTATTCGTTGTACTGTTCTATATTTTAATCCTTGTCTGAATTTAGTTTCCCCACATGATGAACGTATGGAACGTTCGTTCGCAAATCTTTGCATGCACAACCCGATTGGTGGGAAGCATGTTATTTCCCGGCAGTGCTTGTCCCAATAGCTTCTGGAAAGGAATTGTATACTACTGTTAGTGATAACGGCCACTAATTAGGCCCATTAGTGACTATACAAAATATGTGCTCTTCCTGGCTATTTGGGAATGTGTCATTTTGCAACAGAAATGGAGAAACGCGAATTTTGTTGTAAATCATGTGATATCACGAACATTTATAAATCACTTGTATGAAATTGAAAATAAGTCATGATTGGATTTTATTTAGGGGGCCCCTAGCCCCCCCCCCCCCCCCCATCAGTACGCCAGTGACATAGGCCTACATCAGCTTTTCAATGAAACTAAAATAAGTTGTGAGATAATAATCTTTCTCCAAAAATGAAAAATGTTTTAGGAAATATCAGGAAATAAAATGCCGAGTGAAAAAAACACAAATAAAGATAGAATTTTTAAGAATTTTAAGAAGGGTGAACGGAAACAACATAACAACTAGTGAACTATCTTATAAGTCATACTAATGTCCGAAAATCTTCCTCCTTGTCTCCGATCTCATCACGAATTCGTCACAGAGTTCATCTATGTTTACACTGTCCAGGATTGTCTGATGTGCATTGCAGATTGCTACTTTTGCGCTTCGCGCTTAACATTTAGCTCGTTGTTTTTTAACGCTGCGTCTTTGCATTTGGCGCACTGCATTTCTATGATGCTGTTGATTGAACAAATTGAATAAATTCATCAATTCCTGATGAAGCCCTATGAGCGAGAATTCAATTAATTTTTGTCTCATATACGGTTGTCTCAGTTACTTCGTATATATGTATGAATTATGGAAATGAGATAGGAAAATGTGTATATTGATGGTCATCTTGCGAGTAATAACCATTAACTACTCTCATCGGGCTCTCATTAATGTTCTCTTTATTTTTTTATATTTTTTTTAGGGTAAATTATTGGGGGGGATGATTGTACAGGCCATCCCCCCCACCTGAAATATTGGGGGGGGGGGGGATATATCCCCCCCATCCCCCCTGGGATCGACACCCATGCTTACGGGGGTTCAAAATAGCCCCCCTAAAAATCCAATGGATCCCTACTCTTTGAGGGGGTAGGAAAAAGCAATTTTACGTCATATTACTCCAGGAAGTGCCTGAAAATGCACCTAATGTGGTTCTAAAATTGCAAATGTTTCCTACTCACCTGCCCCCCCCAAAAAAAAATTTTCTCCAAGATCGGTTGAACTTTTTAAGACCCCCTCCTCAGGACGTCAATCGATTACATGTATGTCCCCCCCCCCCCCCCCCCCCCCCCAAAAAAAGAAGAAAACATCAAACTCTGGCTACGGGCCTGCTTCTATCTCATCCCCCTAGCTCGCTCTCTCTCTCTCCTCCTTCATCTTCCCATGTCTCCCCTGGATTTCAAATCAGACAAAGAGATTCACGGGTTTATTTCAATCTTCCTTTTTTTAAATTTAATTAAGAATCATGACGACTGCTTATATATGACATTCACATCAATAGGCTATTTCTGTCATGCGACCAAATTTATGCATATGCCTTTTTGAATCGCCTCGATACAAATTTTTCATTCACCTGTTAAGAATAAATGTATTTCAATAGTCAGAATTCAAATTGTATACATTAGTTGGCTGTTGTACTTGCTATATAGGACAAACAGTATGGCTAGCACAGTGATGCAAATATAACTTTAAAAAAGTGTCATGTGACACCATTTCAGCTAAAAGGATAATTGCTAACATCAAACTACAACTAGCACATCATATTCTTTTGTCTGCTTTATAAATCACAGTATTGAAATATATCAGGCACTGCAAACTTTATTTCAGTGATTCATGATCATCCGATTTACATAGAAAGACCTAGCTGTTTAGTACATCCTTTTGCATGACACAATTCAGAATAAACTCACAGATCTGAGCGATTTGCATTGTAGAATATGAAAATCAGAGTGGATTATAAAAATGACATCACTTAATCAGGAGAGGATGCATGGTGATCAAAAGGCAAGGTAACGGAATGCTCATAAGAGTACTACCTACGTTTGTATGTTATAAGTCACTCAAGGATGCAAACTTACTAAAATATAAAACTTATTTACAAGGCAAGTATGGAAAACACACACATGTATCATACCATTGCATAATCATAATCATAATGATGCGAAGAAAAGCCTAGAATATGTATCGTAAACATTATTGAAATCCAATAGGGGCCTACTGAATACAATTAGAATAAACATGTATCGTACAATTATAGTAGCATATTTACATGTACACTGGAATGATGCAAAGAAAACCTGGAAAATATTTCCTCAAATGGATTTATTTTATAGTACTGTTAAATGTATAGTTAAACAATATGTACAAACAATTATCCATGTCAATTTAAATATTACTCTGATAACTCATGAATGTTAGATTGACAAAAGAGACATGTATCTTAAAATTATAGCAGTATATTTACATATATATACACTGGAATGATGTAAAGAAAATCCTGGAAAATAATTCCTCAAATATATTTTTTAATCTACAACTGGATGTAGCTCTAAATATACAAACAATAATCCACATCAGACAAAATGTTACACCGATAACTCAGGCCTATGACATACACCCTTATCAGACAAAGTTAGCTCTCAACTAACATATTGAATTATATGAAGTTTGTTGACATGATAACTAGTGCAATATGACTCTTAACATTTTGGGTATTTCTGGTAACAAATTCACAAGTATCGAAACATGTGCAATGACATTGACAAATATTATCGATGAGATAATTTGAAATATTACGTACTTAAACTCATACCTGAGTCACCTTGTGACAGTTGAGTGATATTTCATACATTACATGCAAATCACCTAAAACAAAATGGTAAAAGTCTACAATACACATATACTTGGTAATGCAATAACATCCTTGGAAAAGCATTAATCCACATTTGCCACCCTCCACCCAGGTATAAATGGGCACCCGATATGCCAAAGCGCTACATATTTGGCCACCGCCTAGGACTAGGGTAATAATGTTTGAGCGCCAGGAGTGTCATGGCATGACGGACGTGTGTACTAAATCAAAAGCCACTGTCATTATCATTATAACTACTAGTCCCTGTATGGTGTCGTCATATCTACTATACACAGGCATAATGCATGATCATAGCCGAGTAAAAAATGACCCCCTATTCAGATTTTTTATCAAAAACAAAATTCCACACAACAAGACCCTCTCTTTATAAAACAAGTACATAAAGGGATCTTGGTGCAACTCTATTCGGGCTTATTCAATATTAAAATCTCTTTCATGTAAAATGTATACACTAACACCAAATAGTGGACTGTACTCATCAAGGTGAAAAAGAAGAAAACAGCCTTTTTATAAATATTCAAACATTTACAAACATCACCGAAAATTACCCCCTTTTACCCCAAATTTCTTGCTATCAGTCCAGGGCTTAAAACCAGCAGGTGAACGCCTAAATCTTGGTCCGGACCCCCAGAATTTGGAACCTTTTACTCAGACTCATGCATACAGACTGTAAAAAGTTAAATCTGAACCTCTTTTCCCCAAAAAATAGTTAGTGTGGAGCCCTGTATCATACATACAAAAAACAAAAAGTCAAGATGAAGTGTTACCAGTGGGACACTGTCTTACTCTACCGATACCATAACAACTAGACCTCATACTTTGATTGCTTCTCTGGAATTTCAGGATCATCCTGTGGAACGCTCGACTCAGTACTAGGAGGTCGCCTCTTGCAAGGCCTGACCTGACTGCTGCTACCTTCTGAGTTGCCTGAGTTGGCCAAGACATTTGAGTCATTTGAGCTGCCCAAGTCAGCCGAGTTGGCTGGGTCATTTGAGCTGCCCAAGTCAGCAGAGTTGTCTGGGTCATTTGAGCTGCCTAAGTCAGCAGAGTTTTCTGGGTCATTTGAGCTGCCTAAGTCAGCAGAGTTTTCTGGGTCATTTGAGCTACCCAAGTCAGCTGAGTTGGCTGGGTCATTTGAGCTACCCAAGTCAGCTGAGTTGTCTGGGTCATTTGAGCTGCCTAAGTCAGCAGAGTTTTCTGGGTCATTTGAGCTACCCAAGTCAGTTGAGTTGGCTGGGTCATTTGAGCTACCCAAGTCAGCTGAGTTGTCTGGGTCATTTGAGCTGCCTAAGTCAGCAGAGTTGTCTGGGTCACTTGAGCTACCCAAGTCAGCTGAGTTGTCTGGGTCATTTGAGCTACCCAAGTCAGCTGAGTTGTCTGGGTCATTTGAGCTGCCTAAGTCAGCAGAGTTGTCTGGGTCACTTGAGCTACCCAAGTCAGCTGAGTTGTCTGGGTCATTTGAGCTGCCTAAGTCAGCAGAGTTGTCTGGGTCATTTGAGCTACCCAAGTCAGCTGAGTTGGCTGGGTCACTTGAGCAGTCCAAGTCCGAGCTGTAAAGGAAACAATTTTTTTTTCTTATTATCTGAATGAAAGATAAGAAATAAAATATCAACTACTATTGGTATTACTGAAAGTAACTGTTTCAAGAAACATTTTCATCAGTGAATGAAGAAGAAACTAAATAGAAGAGACTACAGTGTAACAAAAATATCAAAAACACACACAACAATATCAAGTACCGGTACACACATACAAATTAAAACAATCTACAAATTTATGGTAGAAAGCACTTTACAATAAAGCTGTTACTGAATATTTAGTTTTGTCAGACAAGCATTCTTAAATTTGTTAAGGTATATACAGTATCACATGTTCCCTGCTGGGGTTTATATCCTCATTATATCATTTTTCATAGTATTACATTAGAGGATCTTTATATTGTTTCTGTATCGCACTACTTAAAAGGCTACATGCTGTTACTGATTTGAATCACATATAGGCCTACTGTACTAACCTCTGCAAACATGAGAGGGCGTGGAGAAATGAGTTCAAGTCATCTTGAGCAACTCCATTGAACTTGAAGTTTCCCTTCCTGATCTGAGGAAAACAACCCTGGAACATATAACAGCAACGTTGCTTGTAAACCATAGACATTTACCCACATGTAATGTACACAATGCACAATAAACAAGATGAATGTGACTGCATCTCTGATACAACTCCCCCTACATGTATGTTCAATGATCAATGATCCAGTGACCTCACAAACCTAAACTCTTTTCATTTAATCTTTTCATGCTCACATTGTACCTGGGCCCAGTTTGGTTGTATTTGGTTCATATTTTTGTTAAATTTTTAGACTAATAAGATATTCTCTGGGATTTCTGGCATTTCATGATCTGTTACACCCAAAATCTAAAGAGTTAATCTTTACAGGTCTATATGTACTTGAGCCAAGATTGGTTTAAAATATCTTACTAACAATAAATTTATGTGATTCTCACAATGTTATGTCCCTGTAGCCATTGACCTTTCCCATCTCACCCCAAAATCTAATCACTTCATTCTTGGGTGATTCTTTGCTGGCTGTCTCCTTTTCTGTCCCAGTGGTTGCATACCGCATAGATGGAACAAGTAGCCCGAATATGTTGCTATAATAATCTCCAAATTTGGAAGCGCTTAGTGATTGTAATAAGCGCTATATAAAAACTGAGTATTATTATTATTATTATTATAATTCAGTTAAATGTGCTTAGCTAAAAATTCATAACAGATATGCCTCTAGTTTAAACATATTTGTGGCTTACACCCAGTAAATAAGATCGATTGATCGATCTGTAATTGGAAAACAAGTCAGAAAAATCAGGAGAGCTTTGGGTATTTGTTTCTAGTTCATCGTGACTGTGCAATGGACCAGTGATGGCCTGGTGGTAGAGTCGCTGCCCGGCAAGCAGTAGATGTCAGGTTCAAATCCCGCTGGTTCCAAGATTTTTTCTGACTTGTTTTTCAATTACAGATCGATCAATCGATCTTATTTACTGGGTGTAAGCCACAAATATGTTTAAACTATTGAAATTTCTCCCAAGAAGCATTACATTTTTAAAAGATATGCCTCTATCGAATGATTTTAATATTTCAATGAAAAAACAAAATGAATGCGACTCCGTCTCTAATATGCATCTGCATAATGATCAACGATCCTGTGGCCTTTAGTATCCAACCTCACGAACCAAAATCAAATTAATCTGTTCATGTTTGATCAATATTTTTTAGTAATAAAATATTTTCTTACATTTTTTAACACTTAACTTTTCATCTTGGACCTCTTACATGGACGTTTACATGTACACCTAAAATCTAATCAGTTCATCCTTGCATACCATGTACACACACCACCCCAACTTGTGCGAGTTGTCAAATTCATGTTAAAGTCACAACCACTACCAATTATACAGGATGCCGCTTCCACCACAAAAAAAATGGACTAGCGCACTTCCCATAATGCGAGGTCAAATTCACTAGCACCAGTGGAAGGGACAAATTTGGTATAGGGATTTTGGTTATGGGGATTATTTTGTGAGGCAAGGTACATGTAGGTGTTCAAATTTCTTCAGTATCAATGAAAGTGCATTTTAAACATTCTTCAAGACGGGTCATTTGCTCAATATCTGCGTTTAACAATCTATAACAAACATAGATGGACCTTCGACCGCCCGCAGTCGAAAAATTATGCCTCCGCCATGGAGCAATTTTACAAACCAAAACAGAAGCCAGCTATTTTTGCATACATAATGAGCCCTGTAACCTTCAACATTTGACCTCGTTACCCCAAAATCTAATCAGTTCATTGGCTCTGCAAGATAAATACATGACCCAAGTTTGGCGGGAATCAATCAATGGGTTCTTGAGATAAAGCGATCACAATCTATTTTTGAATACATAATGAGCCCTGTGACCTTTGACTTTGGATCTCGTGATCCAAGAATCTAATCAGGTCATTGGCTTTGCAAGGGAAACAAACAGGACCCAAGTTTGGCGGGAATCCATCAATGGGTTCTTGAGATAACGCGATCACGAGCTGTTTTTGCATACATAATGAGCCCTGTGACCTTTGACCTTGGATCTTGCGACCCCAAACTTTAATCAGTTCATTGGCTCTGCAAGATACATACATGACCTAAGTTTGGCGGAAATCCATCAATTGGTTCTTGAGATACAATAATGCAGCATAATTACCCTGGCTTTAGCAGTGCAGCTGTTACACTGTTACGATGGACGCTGTTACGATGGACGGACGGACAACCCGAAAACATAATGCCTCCAGCTACTTTGTAGCGGAGGCATAAAAAGAGAAAAATGTGTGTGGATGTTATGTATGTGTTCAATCTTAAGTTTATTACAGCTCTCCAATGCAAGGCCAAGACATAATGCCTTTTTTGCAAAAGATACATTCTTTTCTGCAAGGAGCACTGCCAATGGATATCTTCAATTACTTCACAAAAATTTATCTAGAATAAATATACTCAACCAATTTTTGCAGGTTTTGTATAATTATTCTTTTATTAAATTCCCCATGAAATTTACCCCAATATTATTGGAAGTAGGCTAGTATGTTTCGGGGGCCACCCTGTATACTTATCAATAATTATCATTCTATTCCCTTGCTCATGAACTCATTACGGAATATCACAATCATCATCTTACATGAAATATTTCAAGAGAAATGAAAGTAATCAATTAAAGTGCCCAATTACGATACATGAGGTCTCAAACTGGGTCACATGACCAAGTGGCGCAGAGGTGGGGGGGGGGGAGGGTGCATATCACAATCAAAATCCTCCATGTAATATTTTGGGAGAAATGAATGAAGGTAATTTATTGAAGTGCCCATTACAATATATGTGGTCTCATGACCGGGTGTCACAGAGGCGGTGCTAAGGGGGGGGGGGGGGGTACCTCCACAATGCCCCCCCCCCCAAAAAAAAAAATTAAAAAAAATGCCCTTTTTCCTTTATAAGAACTGCCAATTCCCCTTTTCCATTGCAATAATTGCCCCTTTTTACTTCTGATAATTGCCCCTATACAAATTTGAGAGATGCCCCTCTTACTTTGACAAGCGGCCCTTTTCCTTTTTAATCACAACCACTTCCCCTGCTTATAAATGCCTCTATAAAAATCTGATAGGTGCCTCTTTTCTTTAAAAAAAATGCAGATTTTCTAGTCTCATAAGAGCCTTTTTTCGTCTCTGTTGAGTGCCCCTTTTCAGGTGTGAGTAGTGCCTTATTTTTTTACCTCTGATAACTACCCTTTTGCTTTAAACATTTGCTCCTTTTCTTTTAAGTGTCTTTATTCCTTTTTGATAAGTGTCCGCTTTGCCTTTCACCATAAAATGTGCCCCCAATTTAAAGCAACTAAGAGCAACTTTTTCTTTAATTCTCCCCCTCGCTCACATTTGTAGTTGATGTAATAATGTTTCTTATCAGAGGTCTTTTCAGTCTTTCATGATTAGATTGTTTTGACTGTGACATACCGTCAACATCTTTCCAATTTGTTCCAATACATAAAATGACTAAAATGTCAAGTTTTCAAATTCTATGACCCTGAATGTCTTTTCTTTCTACAGAGCCTTTAAAGATATATTATCCACAATTATTTTAAGTAGTCCCCCAACAGAGAAACGTACTTAGGAGTAAAACACTTATTTGATATTTGTGTACATGACGAACAGGAGAGTTGTCTATGGCTCTGTCACAATTCAGTGACCAAGTTGCCAAGTGGAGATTTGCACAGCTTGCGTAACTTAAAAAAAAAAAAAAAAAAAAAAATGTATGGTACATGTGCACCATATAATCATTACTGCTGTTCCTTTCTTTCAATGACCCTGTCTATGACATTAGTACACACATACCTGTATGGACGATGCCTTTGTTTTCAATATAGAGTAGAACTCCTCATTGTAATGCATTTTAAGTGTCAGGTCAGTCAGGTTTGGCATAGAACACAGTGCTTCTGCAACGTGATGTGATGAGGCTGGTGTGGGACAGTGAAACTGGAGACTAACAAGGTTGAGAATCTGGACCTGCATTGTTTGTAAATAGAGTTAAGCAGCACGTCTATACATTCATATATGTATTTACTAGTACTAATTTCCCATTGCATTCTTATATTTATCACCAACTGTATGCAAAACATATTCAAATTCACATTCTTAAAAAAGACAACTAAATAGAGTTTTTTTTCTCATTCAATTCTTCTCACTACAGTTTACATCAAAAGGGTCATTGCGTTTTTTGTTGTTGTTGAATGTCCTACTTGTATTCTCCAAAAGGCAGTTTACATTAATCTGCATCTGCTATTAATGTACTGAAAGTATTCATAACTCCGATTTTAAGTGCACAAGAACCCTTAGTCAGCAAGTTGGTGGATATGGTACACTTTTGGTAAATTTAAGCCTTTATTAAAATTGGTTGTAAACAAAAATACATGACATATTTTTCATATCAATCAAACTAGGAAAAGGTTGGATATTGATTATAGATCAAAACAATTTAAATCTTATACACAATTGAATTTCAACTGATCAGCACATGCGTAGTTTGCTTTTCTTCCATGTTTCATGATAATTTCTACATATTCAGAGAATGTCCTTTAAAAAACAAAAGAGTGTTTGGAATTTAAAAAAAAACTTGTATACATGTGCATCATATAATCACTAATACTCTTTTTTTCAGTGACCCTTTAACCCTACGTTAACTGGGGAGGGGGGGTCAATTTGACCCCCCCCCCCCTGTAGAAATTTTGCGACTACTCCGAAACCGCGGCAGATATAACATTTTCCTTTCATGACTTTTTTCTTTTGAGTCTTACGCATCTTTTAAAACGATTTTTTTTAAAAATCGGACGTATAGTTACAAAGTCACGTGACCTTTTGTCTTCGCATGTCAGCCCGAAAATCGCCCATTTTTGTGATATGTGTACAAAACATATGGAAATGTCATTTTTCCTAAAAAGAGATAAAACATTGGTTATTTAGTCTTGTTTAAAGTTTTGGTGTTTGTTTTGGGGTCAAAATAGTTGAATTGTAGTTATAAATGAAATAAAACAACAAAAACAACAAAAACAATAAAATACATAAGTTAAAAAAAACAATGAAATACATAAGAAATTATCAAAACAAGAGATGACATAAGGAATAACCTGGCTCTTCCAATTTTTTGTGTTGTATTGTTATTCCAAATGGTCTAACAAATATATGTAGTGAAAAAGAATGCTTAAATATGAATAATGTATGATTTATGGGCAAAAATTGTATGACCTTATTTGCATAAATTACCATAAATATGCAAATGATTAAAGTTTTCAAAAAATTAAAATTACCATAGTATTCTATACACTTCACTTGACATGTATGCAAATTTTCGCGGCGATCGGCACTGAAACGGCCAAGATCTTGGGGGGGGGGGTCAAATTGACCCCCCCCCCCCCCAGTAAAAACCTGATCTGAAATAGCCCAGTTAAAATAGGGTTAAGTTACATATTCATTAGTACTCACATACCTGTATGGAAGATGCATTTGCTTTCAATGTAGAGTAGAACACCTCATCGGACTTCATTCCAAGTGTCAGTTCAGTCAGGTTTGGCATAGAACATAGTGTTACTACTATGTCATCTGATGAGGCTGGTGTGGTACACCAGAGATTAATTAGCCCGAGAGCCTGGACCTGCATTGTTTATGAATTTAATTAAGCAGTTTACCCATACATGCATATATTTAATCAAATATTTTCTCATCGTCTTCTTACTTTTAACAGAAATTTTATTTATTACATATTTGTATTCATAATAAAATTCTCAACAAAACTGATTGAATAGGTTTTATTTTCAAATTTAAATTTGTCTATTAAAAAAAAATTCTATGGAGGGGATGATTAGTAAGAGTGATTTTTGAAATATTACTTTTAGTGTATTCTTTATAGGGCTTCCAACCGGTTTGCATTGATAAGTCCTACTCCTAATAACACTGAAATAAATTATACCCAGAATATGCATTTGCTATTAATTAATGTATAAAGGTATTCAGAACTTTGGATTTCATGTGCACAAGACCCCTAAGTCAGGAGGTTAGTTGCTATGGTTCAGTTTGGTAAATTCAAGCATTTATCAAAATTGGCTCTTAAAATACTTTATGACATTTTGTTCCTATCAGTCAAACTAAGAAAAAAGTTGGATATTGATTATTGATCAAAACAATGGAGATCTTATACATCCTTGAATTTCAACTGAATCAGCTTAAGTGTAGTTTGCTTTCATTTCATGTTTCATGACTATTCCAAGTTACAAAGTGAATAGCTTTTAAAAAAGGGTGTTTGGGAAAGAAAACATATATATATATATATATATATATATATACATGTGCATCATATAACTATTACTGCTCTTTCTGTTGATCAATGAACCCTCCATGAAATTAACGTTAGTACTCACATACCTGTATGGATGATGCATTTGCTTTCAATGTAGAGTAGAACTCCTTATTTGGATCTATATCCTGCAGTTTCAGGTCAGTCAGGTTTGGCATAGAGCACAGTGCTTCTGCAAGGTGTTGTGATGAGGCTGGTGTGAAACACTGGAGATGATGTAGCTCAAGAGTCTGGACCTGCATTGTTTATGAATTTAATTAAGCAGTTTACCCATACATGCATATATTTAATCAAATGTTTTCTCATTGTCTTCTTACTTTTAACAGAAATTTTATTTATTACATTGTTATATTCATAATAACATTCACAACAAAATTGAATAGGTTTTATTTTCAAATTCAAATTTGTCTATTAAAAAAAAGAACACACAAAAGTTTCTATGGAGAGGGTGATTAGTAAGAGTGATCTTTAAAATAATACTATATGTTTTCTTTATAGGGCTTCAAATCTGTTTGCATTGATAAGTCCTACTACTATAATAACACTGAAATTGATAATACCCAGAAATTTGTATTTGCTATTAATGTAGTAAAGGTATTCAGAACTCTGGATTTCATGTGCACAAGTCCCCTAAGTCAGGAGGTTTGCTGATATGGTTCAGTTTTGTAAATTTTGGATATTAATTATTGATTAAGACAATATTAATCTCCTACACACTTAAAATTCAACTGAATCTCCACATGCATAGTTTTGAATTTAATTCAATTCAATATATTTGGCATGAAAAGAAAATTCTGCTTTCTTTCTATCAACATCCCCGTTCATGAAATTTACCTTGGGACACACATACCTGTATGGATGATGCCTTTGCTTTCAATGTAGAGCAGAACTCCTCATTGAGATCCATTACACTCAGTTTCAGGTCAGTCAGGTTTGGCAAAGAACACAGTGCTTCTACTAGATGATGTGATGAGGCTTGTTTTGAATGCACGACATTAAAAAGACTGAGAGTCTGGATCTGCATTGTTGTTGTAAAATGAATTTATTGATAAATATATGCTTTTGAACAAATCAAACAATCATACACAATCAATTGGATCAAACAATCATACACAATGGATCTGCATTGTTTGTCAATAAAGTTAAGTAACTCTTCCGAAATGTCTCATTGCATTCGTCTATTTATCACCAAATATTACATAATACAGCTGTACATTCACATTCTTAACAATAATAATTGAATTTTTTTTTTAAATTCATGCAATTGATTATTTAAGTGGTCTTCCTCTTCTTCTCAAGTCACTGCGCCTCAAAGTTCACTCTTGTTTAGATTGTCCCAATCCAGAGTTGCATGCATTGCAATTATTCAAAAAAGTGACAAGGACATACACAGAACTGCTAAAAGAAATCACTTGTTTGCGATGCCGGAGTAATAAGATGGCTAATGTTTGCATCATGGTTCTATGTGGTCAACACCAAGTCATTATGCAATACCATGCAGGTCAATGGATATATATGTATGCACAGTGTACTACTCTGACATAACAATTTTACTCAAATGGCAGCTCCCAGGTGTAATATATACATCCAGAGTGCTTTTAAGGGTGGTCCGTAATTCGTTAATGTAAATGATTATTCAAAAATAATCTCTGCATGAATCAAGTAAGCGATAGAGTTATAATTTTATTGATTACTGTTGTTGAAGAATACTGTGCAAAAATATATTATATAAAATATTACACATAATATTCTATACAGTTCTACAGAATTTGATGTTGGCTGCAAAAGGGACATAGTATCTTTAAAAGAAGTCAACGCAAAGCCTACCATCCTCTTGCCGGGTACAAATGGCATATATTTAGCAATTTTTGCATATTTAATGAGCTGTGTCCTTCAAACTTACGAACTTAACAATGTTACTTAAAGGTATTACAAATTTTTGGTATGGGGTCATGAATTTGGTTCAAATGAACATATTCGATCTTACAATATTCAATGATCGTTGACGTTGTTGCGGTTGAAATCGAGTCTAAAGTTATGAAATTTTAAATTATAAACTCTTTATATTGTATAGCTCCCTCTCAAGGTCAAGATATTAATTAAGCTATTAAACAATGTTTCTTGACTAAATTTGACCGATTAGCTATTCCCGTATGGAAATTATATATCACAACTACATATTCTGAGATTTTCATGGTCAAAGCTACCATTGTACGGCCGTAGGCGCTATTTGAAATTTATCAAAATTTACCGGGAGCACTGGTAAATTTTTATATTTAAATTTTCTCAAAAGCAATAGTGTTTTAGGGGCTGAATTTTCTAGTGCTTACAATACATCCACAGGGGCGTCCAAATATATCAAAATTGTACAGAAACACTATCCACCCAATTTTCAAAATTTCCCAAAACTTTGTATTACCTTTAAGTTATTGAATGAAAACCACATTTTTGCATATATAACTAGGTATTTGGCATATCAGAAAACCAGATTTGTATTTTTTTGCATATTTAATGAGCTATGACTTTTGACCTTTGGCCTACATACTACGAAATCAAACTTAGCCCATATTTTGATATCATGTACCATCATATCGAATTTCATTAAAAGCCGTCAAACATTACTGAAGTTATCGATTGGAAACCAAATTTGTTACGAACGAACGGACGGACGGAAGGAAGCACGGACAGATGGACGGATGGACGGATGGCAGCGTTACTATATATCTCCCGGCGAGGGGATAATAACTTTTGTATCTTTAATCGGATATTGCTCATACTTTCACTAATTTGTTTCTCTTATTTTTTTGTTTTTATTAAAACCAACATAGTATCAGGGTGGACTTCCCCTTTAAGTATGTTGTGATCTTCCTACATGTGAGTTTCTTTTAGAGCATTCAAGTTGTATAAGCATACAACTGTTTACATGGTGCTCCCCGCCCACCCTCTAGGTTTCCACGGTTTAGTATTCCTCCTTTAGTGAACACTACTGCCGCCTTAGTGAAAAGACCAATGATATATCCTTCTAGCAAAAGAACCATCATATATGAAACAAATAAAGGAATTAAAGAACAGTATAATGTAGATTAGAAATGGGAAGAGATGGTGATGGAGTGAAATTAAATTAAACACTCACACATACATGTACATTACAATTGTGGATGAACTGCTCACCTTTGATTCTTTTCCTTTCCTTGCAAGTGTTGCAAAAAAACAATGATGGAATGTGCATTCTGAAAGAAAAACATCCTTCAAGGATGGCATGGAGCATATCATCTCTGCCACATCAAGTGACGTAGTAGGTCCACAATGTCTCCGAATATTGAGTTCGTCCTGGATAAAATGACAAAGTGGTTACTGATGTGATATAGAATATAGACGTTCGCTTGGATGTTAGGGATATAAATGTATAAGTAAAATGAGCGGTTGCCCTAGATGTACTGCTAGGACTACAGAAAGTAAGAGGGAAAAGGAGATTATGAGGTGAAAGGCTGAAGAACTATTGCCACAAAATTTCCTATCATATTCTTATTTTTGCAACAGTAGAAATAACTCATCATAGTTACTAAACAGAGCATCCTTAAACAAAATAAAAGGAGAGTATAGGTCTAGGAACAGGCTGCAAAAGAGATTACTTCCATTTGTTTTTCTTGCTTGTTCAAACCATCTGGAGACTCATACCTTAATCATTAACAAGAAGAAAGAAGTAATATGTTGTTACCCCCTAAGCAAATATATATATTCAGTCTCACCAAGGGAGAGTGAAGATGAACTGATCTACAGTAATCTTACTCCTCCAATCAATCTCAAGTTATAAAGCTGCACTGCCTATCACATGTATGTTAAGAGTTTCAAATGCCCTATACCGTAATTAAGGGTGTATCAACCGCCCTCGTGTATTAACCGCACCCCTCTTTTTCGCCCTAAAAAAAAAAAAAAAAAAAAAATTATGGTAGATGGTAGTTGCAATGGCTTTCAAATTCAAACTGTGCTGCAACGATTCATATCAACAGCACCAAGTTTAGACAGGGCCAAGGATATCAGATAGATTCCTTTCTACATTGTTAAATATTTATAAACCCTGAGTTTGGATTTCAATTAGGCAAAGGATATTTTTGGGGAAGGGAAAAACTGTGCAAACTATGGACGTCCTGGTCAACGCCTTGTACATTTGCGCATTCTGAATTCTTGTTCTTATTCTTCTAGCTCCCGAATCACATTTGTTTTGCACGCAGTGCTTGTTATTCCTAATTAGATCCCTTTAAAATTTTGTATCCATATTCTTTACCATCCCAATGTGTGCACTGAACTTTCCACTTTCAGAAATCTCTACTGCTTGAACGTCCTCGCGCCAACCTCCAGAACAGAAAATCAGTACCGTAATCAAAAGGCTCAGAATCAGTATTTTGGGGAATAAATCAGTAATTTCCTAAGCGGCGCTATCAATCTAAAAAAAAAAAATGGCATGCCAACACTGCGCAGACGCATGCGCCCCAGCCCCCCCCCCCCCCCCTCCCCCCATTCAGTGTTATTTAGGGTACGCATATGCGTGTTACTAACCCCCCCCCCCCCCCCTTTCAGCATAAGTCCAGTGTGTAAAGTCAATACGGGTAGATCTTTTTCTTTTGTTATACAAGCCTTTTCGGCACCCCCCCCCCCCTTTTCAGCATAAGTCTGGTGTGTAAGTCAATATGGGTAGATCTTTTTCTTTGTTACGAGCCAGAAATTTTGGGAACACGCATGCGGTCCCTCTGTTCACGGAGTGGGGGGACGGGGGACGGGGCATGCACACGTGATTGTTTGAAATTTTGGTGATTTTACTCACACAGAGTTGCTAAATATTGATTATCAGGTCATGACAACACATCAGTTTTCCATGAAAGATTGGCTTCTACTAAAGGTAATACAAAGTTTTGGTATGGGGTCATGAATTTGGTTCAAATTAACATATTGGAAGCATATGCGTTCCTACAATATTCATTGATCGTTGTCCCGGTTAAATTGGGTCTAAAGTTATGAAATTATAAATAATAAACTCTTTATGTTGTATAGCTCCCTCCCAAGGTCAAGATATCAATTTAGCTATGAAACAATGTTTCTTGACTAAAATCGACCAATTAGCTATTCCCGTTTGGAAATTATATATCACAACTACATATTCTGAGATTTTCATGGTCGCAGCTACCATTGTACGGCCCTAGGCGTTATTTGAAATTCATCAAAATTTACTGGGAGCACTGGTAAATTTTTATATTCAATTTTTCTCGAAAACAGAAGTGTTTTAGGGGTTAATTTCTTAAGGGCTTATAATACATCCACAGGGGCATCCAAATATATCAAAATTGTAAAGATTCACTATCCACCCAATTTTCAAAATTTCCTAAAACTTTGTATTACTTTTAAGAGAATACCGCCATACTGCACAGCACTCGCTCAAATCTTTTCTTTTTTTTTAAACCGTAATTTTAGACAACATTCCGTAATGATCGTTAATTTTCGTACCAATTACGGGAAATCCGTACTAGTTGGCAGCTCTGCATTTTGACCATTTCAGGTCTGTTTTCATGCCTTTCTTTCGACCTGCCTATTTCCCCTATGATCTATCCTAGATGCTACAGACTTCTAACAAATTACTATGTTAGTGCAAGAGTTGCTCTTTATCTTTGACATACAAGTTGCCCTTCAAAATACCTTCTTCATACTTTGTTGAGTTCATGCATCACATTACAATGCGTGGCATGCTTGTAGGACATTAGCGTGGATGACAATAGGGTCAAAATGACCGCAATGAAATGCCCTTTAAAATGATACCATACACAGTATATGTCCACACAGAAAATTTTGAGTAAATCGAAAGCAGGTCACTATTCAAATTATGAAGGGTTTCTGCCCAACTGTAAACAAGATTGTTATGCAATTTACAGACTGATTTTTATTTATCTTGAAATTTTGCAAGTATATTCTGGGTGACCAAACTCAGGGCATCTCATAGCCGAATTTTGAAAATCTTTCAAGCGGGATGTTTTAGATTCCATTTTGTATCCTGCGTTACAATGTATCACACTATATGCGTCACGCAGGAGCAGATCAGCCGGAGGCCCACTTTGTGAGAAAATATTTAGTGGCGAATTAGCCGGCGAATAAGCTGGGGGTGGGGGAGGGGAGTATTGAGCACTAATTGTTTGGTTTTACTCAACACCACCCCCCCCCCCCCCCTCCCTCCCTTTGAGCAAAAAAAAGAAGTAAAATAGTGGTTACCATCTTTTTTAAAAACTTTTTTTTTTTTACAGGGGTGGGGGCCCCTGTCTCCTTTTTTTTTCTCAAAAAAAAGGTGTTCTTTACTTCTTTTGGGCTTTTAGGGGCCAGGGTTAGGGGCCCATGCCCCCCCCCCCTAAATCCGCCACTGGCATCATGTATTAGTATGCTGGCATGCAAGGCCATATAGACCAAAGTATATATATGGAAAACCATTAGTGCGTAATGACGTGTGTCTTGTTGCGTGTCACGTATATACAGTACACGCCGAATATCTCCGCAACACGATTTACACGATTCAAAATTTACACGATTCGATTGCTCGCTCGAATCGTGTAACCATTTTTTTTACACGATTCGTCTTTTGCCAATTGATCGGAATTTGAATCGTGTAAACGTGTAATCGTGTAAAATTACACGATTCCTCAATTCAGGTCGAATCGTGTAATCGTGTAATCTGCCCGCCGAAAATCTCCGCAACACGATTACACGATTTAAATTTACACGATTCGATTGCTCGCTGGAATTGTGTTGATTCATGCCGTCGAAGATGGCGTTATCAACAAACTCATAATTATGCTTACCCTTTTGCCGGGCGTCCTATCACTCCACCATCGGCTGGTAGCAAGTAAGTAGGGAGGGAGGGGGGGGGGGGGGGGTAGCGTTGGTGTGGTGGAGATCAAAATTAAATAGGCCAGATAATGGACTAGTTGAGTAGAAGCAAGAATTGCCAAGAGCTGAGGGGGGAGGGTGGATTGAACGAGGACAACGGGGACGAGCAAAGACGACGCTTTCTGTCTCTCTTATATAATAATTGCGGTATTTGTCTCTAGTTTTATTTTAGACTGTTTGAAAATTCAAAAAATCAGTCCACTTCCCGAAAAGCACTCTCGGATGTTATCCTAGGTGAGAAAAAAGACAAAAGCGATGAACGACGAGAGAAGGGGGGGGGGGATTGGGACTTTTTATTCCTAAGTTGTAAATATAAAAACAAATATTATTACAAAACTCAAAGGAGGGCTAGTACAACTAATTATGTTGTGATAATTTACATTACAAGACAGAACCATTTAAAATAAGGGACACCAGCTCATTCGTTACTATAAAGATCGTTATACTATGTTTTTGATATCGACATTATCCATGACTGGGCGAGGGGCGTCATCTGTTCTCACGAGAGTTTCGGACTTTGGCTGATACTTTTGATGTAATTATCGGCTTGCAAAGAGGTCACAAACAATTAGACTTGGATTATTTATTGCTTTGCCTCACTATTTATAAAGGCGAAATAGAACTGAATAAATAATGAGATTCTAAGTTTCTAACCCACAACTCAAACGTTGTGTAACACCGTCTTTATCGATTGAGCCATAACGATGCGTGCCTTAATAAATAGTGAGGCAAAGCAATTGATAATCAAAGTATAATTGTGACCTATTTGCAAGCTTTTCGTAGCTTGTTATATATTATGGAAGATTGGAAATGAGTTCATACTGGAATCTAGGCTTGCTTGAGTACGACAGAAAAAATAAGACGCGGTCCGGACCTGTCGTGGGATGAAGAAAAAAAACCGGCCGCGCCAACCAATCGGCAAGATTGCTTTGAGGGAAGCATTGTTTTCCGCCTGAACAATGGTGTCAAAGTGCCGTTCGCTACAACTTGAATTGCTTGCAATCAGACAATGGGGCGTTAAGCGGGCATGAAAACTAGTGTCCCTTTAGTTTAAGGACACTAATGACAACAATACCACATCATCCCGGACAGGGGCTTTTAGTTGGGATGGGAGGTTGAATTATTGTTGGTCAATGATTATAATGTGAGACAATCAAAGTGACACAGAGCCCATAGAGTATGAAAGCTTTTGAAATCACTATAATACATAAATTGTTATACCAAAATATTTGATGTTTGTGGAAATAACGCAACGTCTAGTTTTTATAATTCATTCGTGATCAATATGTGCTATGGATTTGAAACTGCGGGAGGCCGCGTGACCCCGATTCGCACATTAAATGCATGTCTATAAAAAAAAAAATCTGGAATTGGATGATTGACCTTGTAAATCCTAGTTGGTGCCATTAAACTACATCCAGTAAGGAATAACTGTGATTTATATTAAAAATTGTGTCCACTACCTTTTAACTAAATCCCGCTGGTAATAACGTACAGCAACAACACAAAAACAAAAACAAATATGGTCAATCTTACGAGTAGAGCAATAAAGGCTTCGATTCAAACAGCAATACCAAATTACTCTCTTGTTACATGTATAATTATAATAAGGGTGGGGGCTACATCCTGCAAGCTTTGCTTCAATAGTAGACCCTCCTGCATTTGTACACCGAATTACTTAAATATCTATATTTAAAAAATACATCATAGGTATTGAATCTCCTTCTTCTTCTTCCTACTATGCTTTTACTTTTCTTTTCTTTTCTACTTCTTTGCCTCCTCCTCATTCTGCTTTGCGTTGCATTTTTTTTATTCACCTTGCCATATTGGTAATGTACATGTATGTATTTTGTTAACTGTAGGGCCCCGCTCACGAGCTTAGTTTCTAAAGGGGTCCTAAAACCATTCATTTTATGATGTAATTAAGTTAATATATGTCGATTAATATACTATTACCAGTCTCTTTTTAGTAAAAGGTTATATATCATGTTTTGTGTGGTTTTGAATAAAAATGAACTTGAACTTGCCTTAAGTTATTATAACTTTTCTTACTGGTTTCTCTTTCCTACTCAATAGTGTTTTTATTTCTGTTCAACCGACGCTGTCTTGGATTTCGTTTTCTTATACATGTATGTAGCATTATTTGTTTTTATATTTGTATTTTCACTTATTTGTCAAACATCATTCATTATCCCCTCTCTATTTTCTCTACGAAATGAGTTACTGCGATCCAACAAATTTTGTAAATGTAAAGACAAGCAGTTGTAACGCATAAACAATTTCAAATTATGTTCCTGTGTGTATATTCTCATCAATAGCTGTCGAAATATATTACATCACTATAATAACACTATTCAAATACTCTAAATCATGATGATGAATCTGAAGCCATTTCACGGCACCTCGTTATTCCCAGTTTCCAAATCAAATTTCATCATTATAGCGCCGTAAAAGTGTATACCATTATTCTATCACGTAATTAATTTCTCTGCATATGTTTTCTTTCATGATTTTAATTTTGCTTCTTCGTTTCGCAATCGTTATTATAATACTCGTGTTTCACACCTTGAAATAACAACAATAATAACAACAAACCCAGGTGCATGGTAAAAACAGATCAAGATTATAAGTAAAAGAAATTTAGATTAACCAGTCATAAAAGAACAAGGTATTGCAGATAATGACCCTAAATGTTATGAAAAAACAGCAGAAGCTATTAACAAGCTGTTTATATCAATAACAAAAGACCTCATAGACCCCTGGACACGAGCAGATTTATACATGTACCTGCATTCTTACCTCACAATCAATATACCAGAGGTCCAGCAATATGAGGTTTTCAACATGCTCCAAAAGATAAAAAGTAACAAAGCAGGATTGAAAGAAGATCTTCCACCTCGTATTAAGTTCGTGAATTTGCATATGAATTAAGCCTGTAGCAGATATCTTAAATGCATCTTTTCATCAGGGCATAGCATGGCAGTGGAAAAGAAGTCAACTTATTCCAATCCCAAAACCTCAATCACCAACAACTGAACAACTACGCCCCATAGCGTTAACTATAAAGTCGTATCTCAAAAATGGCCGAATCTTTTATAGCCATGCAAGTGGCTTCTGGAAGACATATATAAGTACATTGACCCTCACCAATATGGCTATAGACCTGGTTTATCAACATCTCACTATCTTGTTAGACTACTGCATAACATTTTTGAAAATTGTGAGAGACCAAAATCTAGGCCTATGTCAACTCAGAAAAGGATATGTAAAATCATCCTAGGGAAAAGTTCTATAAATTATGAAGACGCCTTAAAACGATGCCAGCTTGAACGATTACAAATAAGGAGTGAAAAATTCCTGGATTCCTGAACGATAAATCGTTGGCATGTCATTACGAAATAAACACAAGTATAGTCAATATAAATGCAGAACCTCTCGTTTTAAACAAAGTGCAATACCAAATTGTATTGATCTTCTTAATCATCGCTGATTGTTTTAAGTTTTTCTTTAAAAACCCAATCTTTTTTATTTGTATATTTGAGCAGTTGTCTTTTTAACCAGACCATTATTTTATCTGTCATGGTTTTGTACGATTATGTTGATATGTTTCATGAATAGATATTCTTTCCTATTTATATGTATCCTCAATACTTGTAAACATATACATTTCAGCTTTCACTGAGCTACAGCATGTGCATCCTACTCTATGTTTTTCGAAATAAAACCTTGAATTGAATTTAATTACCTTCAAACAAAATTCTGGACAATTATGAGCTTGGTTTTCATATTTATTTAGGTCCAAAAATCCCCAAGATGTTAGGCCTGTATTTGGCGAAAGTTTCAAGGACGATTTCAAATGCTAAGAAAACAGATAAAAACAAATATGGCCGCCCACCTCGGGTGCAAATGTAACAACGTAGGAACTAGTATAATTTCCCCCACAATTAACTGGAACTAAATATAATGGCAATGTGTCAAGCATTTGTCATAGTTTTTATTAAAATTATCTTATTGGGGTTCTCTAAAATGATGTTTAATTGTTGAAAATCTGTCCAGATCGTCACCTTTAATAATCAAAGAACAATATATATATTTCTGAGGTATATGATTTGTTGGTACAATGTATATGATTACAATTGCCCCATGGGTGTGGCAAATATAACACTTGACTTCCAGTTATGAAACGATAATGGCTTCAAAATAATAAAAAATCATGCCAAGATATGCACCTTTAAGTAAGTATTTAACTACAATACAATAAAGTTGATATGTCAGAATTATAAAAAATATTTACAATTGTCACATGGCTACAGGGAACAGTAGCAAACCGTGAATAAATATATAGTTAGTGAATTGCCAACTGTCTTTGTGTCAAGTTTAGCTAGCGGTACGTGCCCCCCCCCCCCCCTTGAACTTTTTTCAATTACCCCTAAAATGCCCCTGGTTACAAAGAAAGAGTGCCACTTTAACTGTGTAAAAAGTGCCCTATCCCCTTTTATGTCATGATCAGTGTTATTTTGGATTTCCTCATTTTCGTACATTAACTTTTACAACATTGCATTCAGCTACATGTATGAAGAACTACGCCGGGTCAAGGCTTAATAGCACACTTCCTGTCACATACAAACGAAGCTTAATCTGAATGTGGCCTCATATTGATCCTCGCCGGGGACAAAGGGTAGATTTTTACATAACACCTATTGTTCAGGGATGATCTACTATGTTGAAACCGGGGACAAAAGTAACACGTTGCAAAGCTAGGTAACGGAGGCTCCATGCATCCCTATATTAGGAACACGCTCTACACAGACCATACATATTTCGTTGCCCCACATCTGTCCTAAGGGTATTTAGGCAGGTCCATGGGCAGGTCAATACATCGAGGAACTTTTTACAGCCAAAAACATCGGAAGTAAAATCTTGAATTACCTTTAAGAAAAAATCTAGACCAATAAGAGCTTGATTTTCATTTTGTATTTAGGTCCAAAAAAACCCAAGATGTTAGGCCTGTATTTGGCGAAAGTTTCATGGAGGAATTCTAATGCTAAGAAGAAAAAAAAATATAAACAAAAATGGCCGCCCTCCTCGGGGGCAAATGTAACAACGTAAGAACTAGTATAATTTTCCCCACTTAACTAGGAAAATATATAGGCAATGAGTCAAGCCTTTTTCATAGTTTTTATTAACAATATTCTATTGGGTTCTATAATATTGTTGAAAATCTGTCCAGCTATCGATCGTCACCTTTAATAAACAAAGAGCAATATACATGTATATATGTATTTCTGAGGGATATGATTTGTTGATGCAATTGTATGTGATTACAATTGCCCCATGGGTGTGTTTTAATTGCCCCGTGTCAGTGGCGTACGCAGGATTTTTTTTCAAGGGGGGGGGGGGGGGGGTTAACATTTTGAAATCTGGCCAAAAAAATTCGCAACGAGCCGCTGAATAAGCGGGGGGGGGGGGGGAGGGGGGGGGGGGGTGGGAGGTAAGAGGACATTTTTTTTTTTGGTCCCGAAATTTGAAAAATTGACCGATCGACATTGCGTTCCGTTGGGGGTCATATTTTTTAGGTCATCCTTTTTAGGTCATCATTAGGTGATTGAGAGAGTAAAGAGAGATTGGGGGGGGGGAGAAAAGTGAGATATGTACAGTATATTAAAAAAAGAGTAAAATAGAGTGTCTGTGTGGACATACAAAGAAAATATTATAATTATAATTATGATGATAATACCACTAATAAGAAGTAGAAAAATAGTAACAATAACAATAATGACAATGATACTATAATGCAACGGTGAAGAAAAAATACTATAATAAGCCCTCAAACAGCTTCCTGAAAAACAGTCAACTACAATGACAAATTATTAACAGAGTAGAGAGATAAAGATAAATAGATTTTCTCTCTACTTGGATTAAATCCCCATCCCTTTATCAATTTTTTTCTTCCTATTTAGATATCTCTCTCTATCTCTCTCTCACACTCTCTCTCTCTCGCTCTCACTTTCATCCACTGCCCTTTTATCTTACTCCCTCTTGCTGTCATTATGTTTCACTCTCACCTTATTTTGTTTACCTTTCCTCGCATTTTCACAGCCTTTCTACTTCTCATGTCTATTTTTTCACTTTGTTTCGCCCTTCTATATTTCTATAACTCTATTTCATTATCTCTTTTTTTCGGACACCTTTTTTTGCTTTCTGGCGTCCTCCCCTATTTTTCTCTTGCATAGTTTTTCTCCTTCTTATCGTTATCATGCCCTTTCAAGCCTCATTTCCCTTTAAAATGTTCCCTTCTCCTCGTAGCCGTCTTTTTTCCTTAACTATTTCATCTATCATGTCTTCCTCTTTCTGACGTTTCACTACCTAGTCTCACGGATCAGTATACGATGCGGGTTACTAGAAAGTGATGAGGTTTATACACGAATATAAAGTACAGTAATTACCTGATGAATACTGAGATAAGTGGTGTAGAAAGCAATCGATGTAAACAAGACACAATTAAACAATTGTTGCAGCTGGTCGAATCATCCTACCAATGCCCTTATAACCATTATAACTATTTACACGATTACACGGTTACACGTTTGTTGCATCTGGTCGAATCATTTCACCAATGCACTTAGCTATTTACACGATTACACGATTCAGAGCGACATTCTTCAATCGTGTAAATTTACACGATTACACAGTTACACGATTGTTACATCTGGTCGAATCATCCCACCAACGCACTTAATTATTTACACGATTACACGATTCAGAGCGACATTTTCAAGCGTGTAAATCTACACGATTACACAGTTACACGATTCAGGTGAATCGTGTAAACCGTGTAATCCGAAAAATATATCGTGTAATCGTGTTGCGGAGATTTTCGGCGTGTACTGTAGGATCATCTAATTGCTTTATTTATCTGCTCAAATAACTAGAAATAAGGGCATCAATGCATGCATATCGTTTTACGGTAGCAGTTCTAGTTTCCAAAATATTACTCTTCAGGTCTCTTTGATGCACCTTTCCATAGCTATACTGTTAGAAAATTGCAAACAAAAGAAAAGTAAGAACTTGTACAAAAATTGAGGAACTAATTTTGTTTATCAAACTATGATCAAACTTACCACATGTAGTCCAATGAATGCATAACCTGCTACAGTGTGTGCTGTCACATTATAGTCCACAGTCAGCACGATCTTCTCTGATGAAACCCTGTCCTTCACCAAGGCTGCTACAACTGGATCCTGGCTCTCAAAGGCTACGTCAACAATTAAATGTTTATCTTTAGACCTCCTGTGTAGACCTTTAGTATTACCGGTAGTCATATTGTTCAGTACATAGGTTGCAATACCTTTGTTCTGTGACACAGTGAAGTACAGGAGATACCTAAACTCCTCCTTCCTTGGCAGCACTACTTGCTCAATCAGCCTGTTGAATTCACTACGATCTGATTCATACAGGGAAGCAAGATGGGATCCAGCCATGTACTCCTGAAACAGTTTGTGAGGGAAGAAGACCGACAATTGCACATGAGAATTCCTCTCATGTGTATCCATGTCAGCATTAATTCTGTCCTCCTGAGACAAAATCCCGACAAGGCAGGCAGTGTTCTTGGATTCTATTTCTTCGCACGTTTGGAAATCATCTTCACCGAAAGACAAGGTATTTTCTAGCAGACCATTGAAGGCTTGTTTGGCAATCGGTCCAAGGAGCTCATCAATTTTTTTCAAATAGTCACGAAGTGAGCGGCTGCCTACTTTCTTCACCTCTTTCTGAGCATAATGTTCTTTTAGAAAGGCAATCATTTCTTTGAATATCTGAGAAAGAGTTTTCAGTGATTTCATTTTCTTTATTTTTTGCTCGTCACGTTTTTTCCACATGAGACACAACATGGCTACATATATAGGATAGGGGGCCATGTTTTCAGATATGACATCATTATCACTGAAGAATTGGATAAGCTGATTTGCTTTATCATCATTCTTTGGAAAGTATTTGTGAATGTAAACTGACAAATTCTCTCTGTTGAAACCCTCAACATGAATGAATGTGTAGAGCTTCATTAGATCACCATCTGATCTAATCTCCACTGCTCTCCATGGGCGAGTAGTCACCAAGACTGGGCAAGAGGCAAGTTCATCTGAACGAAGAATATCTTCAAGTCCAATATCACCAGTCTCAGATGAGCTCCCGCATGCCTCTGAGGAGGTGACACTTGGCTGTGATTCGCAAGATTTTGTCTTCATGATTAGGCCACTGGCTTCGTCTAGCCCATCAAATGCGATGAATACCTTGTCAGGATTTGACCGGATATACTCAGTCAGCTGAGAAACCGTTGCTGGATTGTTTTTGGCCAGATAAGACTTTGCAATCTCGCCAATCGTGTGTTTCTTAAATTCACGGAGAGGAACAATCAAGACCCACACAAATTGTTTGAAATACTCTCCTTCAATCCAGTCCCAGGCAATCTTAGCACAAAATGTTGTTTTTCCAGCCCCCGCCTCTCCCTGAACCATGATCCGCTTGGGGAACTCTCCATTGACTTTGAGATCAAGGATTTCATTGTAAGCTAGCATTTGCTTCTCTGTCCCATGCTCTTTTCGTAAGAAGAGATTAGTATACATGTCTTTTAACTCCACAATGGAAGCTGGATTGAGAGGATCAGCTCTGATCTTACAGACAGTTGACCTGTACTTGGACTTGATTTCATCTGCACACTGCTTAACCAGTTCGGGAGAAAGTGGTTTGGTCTGAGATTCAGCTGAAGGAGGTTTGGTCTGTGATTCTGTCAGTCTTGATGGCCCTCCTAAAAATACATAGATAATCCATATTCACATGATTACACTTTAAGGATTGTAAAGGCCTGAGACAGTCCTACATGTTTGTCTGCATTTATATGACTGCATTCAATTTTAAGGGCATTTAAAATCTGAGTAATTTTTGTATACAGGTGTTTGTACTTGTAGATGAATATCAATGAAATAATTTTCCTTGGACATTTCAGCAATGCAGAGTTTCCCTCACATTTACACATCTTATTTTGAAGAAAAAAACAAGACAAATATGACTGCATCTCCAGTATGCCTCTGCCTAAATTCAATTAAGATCAGGGCTTTGATGAATCTTTAATTATTACAATGAGAATTAAAAGACTATATATATATATATACATGTATGTATGCATATAAATACATATTGAGTGATCTTTACAACCTTTGACCTTTGACCTGAGAATCCAACATCTGATGAATTGTCTCCCAATGGTGAAGCTATGTTATATATTACATTATGTGATATCAATTTTGTTTGTAAACTTTTGTAATTCGGCTTAACGCCGCGATGAAAGTCTTATTTGAAACAAACCATTTTGAATTGAAATGAATTTAATTAAATACCATATGTATTTTTTAAATAAAAATTTCAGCTAAAATAGCTCAAAGTAGTTATTGTTATGGTGATAAGCGTTTCATTTTGACCTTCTTAACTTGAGATATAATCAGTTTGTCTCAATATGGGGATTCATCATACCAACATCAAATTTGAAATTCATGGCTCAAACTGTTCTTGAGACATTGCAATAATGGGGCTAAAACCCTAAAATAATAATTTAATTTAATTTGACCCTCATGGCCTTTGGCCTTTGACCTACTTATCCCAAAATATAATCACTTCATGTCACTTTGGTGATGCATGATAACACCAAGTTTGAAGTTCATAGCTCAAGTGTTTCTTGACATATCATGAGGCTAAAATCTGTCATTTCAACAATTTACCTATATAAACCACTTAAACCCATATCTAATCAAGATTATCTTCCTATGGTGATACTAACATACTACATTTTGTACCAACAAGTTTGAATTTCATACCTCAAGTGGTTCTTGAGATATCGCAATAGCAAAAAAGCCGGACGGATGGTCAAACAACCCCAAAATATATTTTCTCCTGCACCATCTTTCTTGGACGTATGCATAATTACAGTTATCTTAATGGAATGACGCAAAAGAATATAATTTGTTTGAAGAACATGTGCACATTGTAAATTGTGGCAAATATATAGAACACAGAGCACTCGCTTGATCTATGGTAAAAACTGACTTCACTTTTATGCACTGTTTTCTACATCTTCTGCTGTAGCAAGAATTAGTATCTGTTTACCTGTGATGTTTGGATTTAGAGATTCATTGAGTAATCTGTCTGATAGGCCACCCAAGTCAATCTCTCGAAGTTTGTCTGCCAAAAGCTGCCGTTTGTTTGAGTGTGGAGGTTGCTGCATGACATTCCATCTCATGAATACTTCCAGAAATGCATTGGGATAGTTATTCAACTTCTGTATCAGGATCCCCTGTAGCTCAGGATAGGAGAAACCTAGAGATATCCCTACAGCATCGTAGTAAGATGGAAGGATATCCTTGGCCAGCCTCAGGAACTCCATGTCACTGACAGTACTGTAAAATGAATAATAAATCAATTGGGTACAATAGAATATTAGCTAGAGAACATCCTATTGAGAAGTTATCATGTGACACTCAACAATTTGTATTACATACGTGCTCGGGATATCAGAATTTATACAACGCCTACTAAGATTCTTACAACCTCATTGGCCAATTCTTGATCACATGACATGCGCTAAAAGTACCATTGAACGGCATCATTCTCCAGCCGTGCAATTCCGTTTGATCCTTTCGCACCATTGCACTCTGACGTCACTAACGATGTACAAAGTATGGTGAGGTAAGTGACGTCAAAGTGCAATGGTGCGAAAGGATCAAACGAAATTGCACTCCGCGTAACAATAAACATAAAGCTTGGTACTCACGGCGCATGATGTGCGCATGGTTTGCTGCCTGCGTAATAGCGCGCGCTCACGATCGGCAATTTCATAAATTAAAAACAAACAAAAAATCGTTGAGATTTAGGCACAGAACAACTGTTTTAAGCCCATTAACGTCCGAGGTGTTGTATAAAACAAATAGTGAATGGCCTTTATTTGTGCAATGGAACAAGATTTTGCATTCGGTGAAAGATTAGACGCTCTATTCAACTCGGCTGCGCCTCGTTGAATAAAGCGTCTCTTATCTTTCACTTCGTGCAAAATCTTGTACCATTGCACTCATGGCCATTCAATATTTGTATAATAATGCCTGTGAAATTAACATTTGAAACATATTGCCCCACATTGCAGGCCAGAGCGGATTGTCTTACAAGCCTTAGGGTAATTATTCCAAAAAAAACAGAGTTTGGCATTAAATACATCTGTGTCCAGTACATGTGACTTTTAGCAAGACTGGGCAAAACTATCATTTTGACAACTCCAAAACCTCACTTATGTGCTACATGATCAACCTTTCGAATGGCTTTCACATTGTTTTTTTCGCGATGCAGTCGTGTAACTAGTCAGATCCCTGTTTCATAAAACTTTTTATCAATTACAAATCCTAAATTTCTTTGACAAATCTGCTCTCAGCCGATCAAATGCCACAATTTCAGTAGCTTATTACGGTTATTGTAACTTGTTATCGATAGCAAGGTTTATGAAACAGGGCCCAGAACTCCATTGTTAACCCCCAAATGTATACTACTGGTATACATACCTTACTGCAGTGTTAGGACCTGGATTGGTTTCAACGTCACCAGATCTCATCAAGAGGATCAGGAGCAGATAGAGAAGGCAGAATTCATCCATGATGTAAGATGTCCTTCTCACTCGACAGAAATGTAGTCCTCTGGGAAATGGTGATATGACATGGGCGACAATACCTGAAAACAATATTCAGGAATATCTTCATTATGAAAGGAATAAAGGAATAAAGATCCTTGAGAGTTTCAATTTCACTAAATATGTAACAGTTTAAATGTAATGTATCCCTTTTGCAGCCAACATCAAATTCTGTAGAACTTTGAAGGAATTATGAATATGTCACGTATGTCCTATCTGTGAAATTTAAACGTTAGCAGTGTCCTAGTATTCAAATTATGCAAGGAAACCCGTTTACTTTCTAGACTTCACTGTCAGACACTATTGAGTGACCGACTTACTTTTTTTTTTTTTGGTAATACTATATAACATGAGCTGTAAAGGGTACATGAGAATTTGTCTACATCAATAACCCACTTCTTGTAATGTCCAAAATTAAAATTATTGAATCTTTGCGCAGCACAAAACGTATGTAATTCGATTCGACAACTAACAGTCGTTATTTTCCCACAAAAAGACATTTCAAGCCCTTTTGTTTAGAGGGAAGTTCTAAATTAGTATTAAGTTTCAAACGCCGTTGGAATTTAACCTTTTCATTTTTGGGGCCTTCAAATGGGACATACATGTAGTTTAGTACCTTTAAGGTTTTGGGGGCTTTCAACGCCATAAAGTTCTTTGACCCTGCCTCCTGAACCCCGCCCTTGGGGGGGGGGAGGGCTGGAACTAGCCAAGAAGCTGTGCTTCGCAGGGTTCATATATTAAAGAAATGCTGTATTTGGGCAGAAAAGGATTATTTTGTGATTCTTTGTATGTAGTCTGCAATCTTTCACAGCGCAAAATGAGCGTAAACATAGACTGCACTGTATGCAGAGAGCCCAGGAGGTCGCGCATAAGA